>QFDD01000010.1:0-152832 GCA_006871305.1 Vachellia collinsii | reverse complement strand
CTATGACAGATTAATAGATGACTTCTTTTGCCAAACAAAAAAAATACAGGACTTGCAAATTTGTGATGAAATAGAATATTTTTTAGCCAATTGATGAAGGAGAATTGTAAAGCGGCTTTAATTTTAATTATTTGATTAATTAGTATATAAAACTGTTTAATGGCGACAAAAATTCATAATCACAGCCAATTCAGTACAACATTCTATTCTATCTCTGAACTATATATATATATATATATATTCTATGCCATCCATCTTATTATTATATAATAATAATAACAAAAAGTGACATGCATGGAATCGCCTTTTTTCATTTATCTATTTCTCCTTCTGCATTATATGGAATAATTTATTTATTTATTTAAGTAAAAATTCTGCATATTCTTATGGTTGTCAACCAAAAATTAAATATAAAAAGAAGAGAGAAGCAGCAGCATATTTTTTCCGGCTCCCTACACAATTAACGGCTATAATTAATTTTTTTGGAAGTTCTGCTGTCTTGCTTGACTCCTTCTACCAGAATTTGTAGACTCAGATCTTACAGAAGTCTTCAGTTTAAAAATTTAAATAAATATCTATAATAAGATAACATTTTTTAAAAAAACCATCTAATATAAATTTTTTTTTTTGGCCAATCTATGTATAAACTTTTGTACAATATAAAAGGACTAAAAAAATATACTTTTTTTTGTTGCCAAAGAGTGAAAATATATATATATATACACACACACACTACACGCAAGACACAAGAAATATCTCTATAATATATTTATAAAAAGAAAATCATCATTATATATAAGTTGGTATAAATTCCACAAAGATGGTTAGACTCGTGGGTTTTTTATTTGGTTGATGAAGGAGTGATGATCGACACTTTTCTTTCCTTTCTGGAGCAGTAAACAGATTCATGTGGCTCATGATTCTTCCCATTGGGACCGTCTTTTTACTTTGCCCGTCCATCACTGCATGTGCTGTGGAAGAAGACTGAGAGTGGAGCACAGATTTTATTCTAAAGCCGCCCTCCACGTTTTTCTCTTCATCAATTCTTGAGCGGGCTCTGTATGCTTCTATTCTCTTGCCATATTCCGCCGAATAAGCTTGTTTTTTTTCTTATTCTTCTCAGCTTTAAGTCTTACAAAGCCCCTCTGCTCGCTGCACCAATTGTAGTTGTTGTTTGTTTTCCCCGCTCTTACTTGCGATCTGTGGATGCTTATGCTTCTCAAGTGGGCCATGCGAGGGGAAAACTAAGGCATAATGCTGGAAGCTGGATTCTTGGTTTGTATTCTGAACTGGGTTTATGTTCTTACTCTTATGGTGAACTTTGTATTTACTTGAGGATGTTCAGGTACTGGAGGATTCCAGGGGTTTTCTTTTTCCCTCAGGTGGTTTTGATGTTGACCCTGTCCAATATCCTTGGAATTGAGTCTTTCAATATTGATTCATGAAGGGATTTATGCATTTGCAGTGAAAGGGTTCATGTGAAGTTGAATCTGGAGTTGATTTTGGAATTTTGCATGTTTTGCGGACTCTGTAACTCTGAGGAAAAAACGAGATTGGACCATTGGAGATCTGAGTGTGTGATTTTGGAAAGTAGTTATGGAAGTGTTTCGAAATTAGTTTCTGAGTGAAGATTTGTACAGCGGTAATGGCATCGGCTTCTCCTTCCCCCAAATCTTCCCCCTCTGCAGTGCCACCAACTTCTGCGAATAATACAGCTCCACCACCTTCACCTTCATCTACAAATTCTTCCAAGACGCCTCCTCCTCCGTCTCCCAACCCTGCTGCTACACCTCCTTCTCAGGCAGTGCCTTCAACCTCGCCTCCTTCTCCGTCTCTCTCTCCTCCACCGCCATCACCAGCAGATTCTCCTCCACCTTCAGCTGCCACAGCCCCTCCTCCAAATGCAACCTCACCAACCCCTCCTAGTTTATCCCCACCATCTCCATTGGCTGCTTCGCCACCAAATTCTTCGCTTCCTCCTGCAGCAAATTCTCCCCCCTCACCTATTTCTCCAATTCTTCCTCCTCCAGCGAATAACTCAACACCACCATCGTCTGGCAATCCTTCTCCACCACGGGGAAAGCCACCGGAAACTACTCCTTCCCGCCCACCACCTCCTTCAGTTTCTAAATCGCCTCCCCCCCCAAATGCTACCGCTCCTTCCAAAACGCCTTCAACTCCTTCAGTACCTCCTCCAAAGTCTTCGCATGCTCCTCCACACAATGCATCTGCAGCTAACAGGCCCCCTGCACCCAATCTTCCAACAGCGTCGCCTGCTGGTAAATCATCCAATCACAGAAACACATCCACAAACGGAGCATCTTCATCACGGTCAGGAGGGACACCTACTGGACTAGTCACACTTATTGGCATTATATTTGGCTTTGTTGTCCTCAGCCTTCTTGTTACGGCGGTGTGTTTTGTATGGAAGCGGAAGAGGAAGGAAGCAAGATCTAAAATTGGTTATACTACGACTTCCCCTGCCTCTTCTCATAACTCAGGTATTACACTGTGCACTGCCAGCTACAAGGAATATACGCTGTGTTGCTTGCTCTATGCCCTTTGTTGTCAACCTCAGATGTGTTTTATTCAGACAAATATAGTATTTAATATTGATGATTCATATGATATTGAAGCTAGAAAGATGCTACACTTTTTATACACTGTCAATATTTACAGGCCTTTAAATTGGGTAATGAATAATGAATGAATGTGTAAATGAGTGCTAGATTAATTATTTTCGATGTTGATTTGTTTTCTTCCAGGCACAACATTCTTAAGGCAACAGTCTTCTCTTTCTCATAATGGCTGTGGTAGTGATTTCACGTATTCACCATCAGAACCAGGTGGACTAAGTGGATCAAGATCGTGGTTTACATATGAAGAACTTGTCCAAGCAACAAATGGGTTTTCAGCACAAAATCTTTTGGGTGAAGGTGGATTTGGTTGTGTGTACAAAGGCTTTCTCATGGATGGAAGAGCAGTGGCTGTGAAACAGCTCAAGGATGGAGGTGGGCAAGGGGAGCGTGAGTTTAGAGCAGAAGTTGAAACTATTAGCCGAGTGCATCATCGCCACCTTGTTTCCTTGGTGGGCTACTGTATATCTGAGCATCAGAGATTGCTTGTCTATGACTATGTTCCCAACAATACCCTTCATTACCATCTCCATGGTAAGATGTATATCTGTTTAAATAATTTGTATAAATGAAAATAAAAATCTTAATCAATTCAACACATTCAGATCTTCAAAAGAATTAATATTAGGTTTGATATCTTCTTGATGCAAACCATTGAAAAATGATCATTATGAACACAAGCTTCTTGCTTTAATTCACTTTCAAATTCAAAGCAGGTTGTTCTAAAAGATCCATTAAATATGCTGTCGTAGATTCATGCTTCTTTCTTAACAAACAATTAAATCCTCATTTGTCTTGATCTCCAACTGAAACTTGACTTGTATGTTTAAAATTTTGCAGGTCACAATAGGCCAGTTATGGATTGGCCTACAAGGGTGAGGGTTGCCGTTGGTGCAGCTCGTGGAATAGCCTACCTACATGAAGACTGTATATTTCTTCTATCTACCTAGTTTTTTCAGTGCACATTCCATGTTTTGAAGTTCTCACATGTGAGAAGATAGACTTGATTTAGAGAACTTCTGTGGTAACAATTTTTCTATGGTTGCACAAACTTTTTAAACATGTTTTTTCCTTTTAATTTTAAAATGAAGATTTCTTCTTCATTTTAACCCATATGTAATGTAACTGACAAACCTTTGTAACATTTAGTTAAGTACATTAAAAACTGAGAATTGTTTCCAAGTGCAATGAAGATGGCAACATCAGCTAACTTTGGTTTTTGTAGTCAACCTTCTCTTTTTGATTTTATTTGATTGACTTTTCAGGCCATCCACGCATTATTCACCGGGACATAAAGTCATCAAACATTCTTCTTGATAACAATTTTGAAGCTCAAGTAAGACACTTTCATACTTTGTATATTCTGATGTAATCACTGATTTACATTCATTTAATTGTTAGCCTCGACAGCTGATTTTATTAAAGCAGTATAATATTAGGAAATGACCAAAGTTATCCAGTGTTTACAATATGTTGCTCACCAAATTTATCCTGTTTTCATCTCAATGAAACTCAAAAGATTCTTTTTTGGGGTCTCATCAACAGGTTTCTGACTTTGGGCTTGCAAAATTAGCAATGGATTCATTTACACATGTAACCACACGAGTGATGGGGACCTTTGGGTAGGTAAACCATCTTTATGGTTAAGCGCCAATCATTTAATTAAGTTCATAGTAATAAATAATATGATTATGCTTTTAAATCTGATCAATTGCTCATGTTTATTCTTATTGGAGTACATGGATCACTTCTATCATTAGCCATTACTTATTATCTCACCATCCTGTAGCTGGAAGAGCAAGTAGTTGTGCATGGTCTGAGAATAGAGTTATCAACTCTTCTAGTGCTTTGTTTTAATGCTAATTGGAAATTATTATTTGTGATTTGGAGTTGTTCCTCTCTGGGGCTGTATCATATTGGTCTGTGGTCTACCACTTGGTGCTGTCCTATTGATCCTGTTGGTCTCATCATGTTCGTTTCCATTAGGAAAAAGTAAAGCCATGAAGTTGAGCTTGAAGTCATTTAGTAAAAAATGGTGTACATGTTCTGTTCCCTTTTATCTGATTGTCGGTTTATCTGAATGCCAGGTATATGGCACCAGAATATGCAACAAGTGGTAAACTGACTGAAAAGTCAGATGTTTATTCATTTGGGGTTGTGCTTTTGGAGCTAATTACAGGTCGGAAGCCTGTAGATGCCTCTCAGCCCACTGGCAATGAGAGCCTGATCGAATGGGTGAGTTACATAAATATGAGCACAAACATCGCTATGCTATTTTATTATTGATGGGCTTGATCTTGCCAACGTAAACTATCAAAGACCAATTGAGCTCAAAAGATTATTATTAAGCTTTTATGAAAAGGCCAATGTACCCTTTTTGCCTCTTGCTTTTTAATTTTCAATTTTAATGGCCCTACGCGTGCTAGATTGCATGGGAATGTAAGCTAATCTATTTTCTTCAGGCTCGACCTCTATTGAATCAAGTGCTTGACAATGAAGACTATGATATCATGGTAGATCCACGACTCGAGAAGGACTATAATAGAAATGAAATGTTTCGGATGATAGAGGCTGCGGCTGCCTGTGTGCGTCACTCTGCAGCAAAAAGACCACGAATGAGTCAGGTAACTAGTCAAAATATCTGTTAGACATGGATTGTGTAATCTTATTCTCTTAAAACATTCCATGTATGTGCCTCTTCAAATATATTAAATGTACATGCTTCCTTTTGTGCACCATTTCCTTTATAGGTCGCGAGAGCTTTGGATGCGATGGACGAGTTTTCAGATCTCTGTAATGGAATAAAACCTGGTCAGAGTACAATATTTAATCCTTCACCACCATCTGCACAAGTCAGAATGTTTCAAAGGATGGTTTTCGGTGGGGCCAGCCAAGATTTAAGTTCCAGTTTCTTTAACGATTCTCAGAGTAGCTGGAGAAGCAGAGACCAGGAGGACTCAACACACCATGATCCCCCAAAATAAAGGGATATAAATTATTTTAAAATAATGATCTGATCAATTATAAATAGATTTCTTATGGTCAGGGAAATCAATGTACCTACTTACATAATGCCCACGCCCATCTGAACCTTGCCATGCTTGGAGAAATTTTGATACACCAGGAGACATGCCTCTATCTCTTTCCGGAGAAACTACAGCGTTTGTTCTTAACCGGGGTGGAGCTCTCACTTCAATTTCTGCAAGACCAAGTCCTGGGGCGTTTTTTAATGTAAATATCACAGGATCTCTAGCCTGATTTTTGGTTTTCCTTCTCATACATGATTTTCCTCACTGTAAAGCTCTTATTCTGTATAACCTAAAGTTTTTCTCTCATAGCCTAGATGTATTTTTCAGTGTGAAATTGTAGTGCCTTCTATTTTTGTGCTTTATGATGTGAAAATGAGGCACAATACATTGTTATCAGTTATATGTACAAGAGTTCAACAATCTTCTGCAGTCATACGCTGCTTTCAAAAGTTCTTTAGGCCCACCCAGAAAAATGTCTCCATTGTGAACATGGATTTGAATTCTAATTGCGTCAAATTAAGTTTATTTGTCTTATGTGCACCATTTCCGTCTATCTTCTTGACAGGTTAGTTAGTCTACATTAAGACCGGCTCGTAGGAAAATACGCTGTTTCCAGACAATTTGGTTCACTTGGGCAATTTAATTATACTAATAAATTGAGACGCTGTTCGATTTTGCCGTACAAGCTTCTTCCGCCAAATTCTGTTAACATACTTTTGCCAGGAGAAGGCCGTTGCGTTCAGAGGCGAAACATTACGGACCATCGACAATTCTTCGTCGCTGCCATTTTGCCGCTTGGCACGAGAGGGAAACTAACATAATTCTCTCGTCTTCATGTGAAATGAGACGCTGATGAGAATCTGGAGGCATGTTTTGGTTGAAACCCGTTACAAACAAAGGGTCCAAATCGCCGGTTTGTTTCTTGTTCAACGGGCCACCGCCCCAAGTGCACGAATCATCTCTGGCGGGGGCTCATGGATCTCAAAAATTAAATTAAGACCGGCTCGTAGTCGAAGGTCACACTCGCCGCTGCCAACACTGTATCTAAGATTCGACGCATGCGATGACTTGTAATCCAAAATATGAAAGTTTCACACAGTGAAAACGACTCAACTAGAAATAAATCAACATCAATATAACATGTAAAATCTAAAGTAAACAGAATCTAACGAGACAACAATTAGTAGACATCAAACAACACAAATGATGAGCCTGTTAATCACTGCTTCAAACTGTAAGAACTGTATTTCACTAAAAAGAAAACTGTAAAAAATAGTCGGCCAATAGTCCAAGAGATTACAGGGCTTGTAAATTCCCATTGCACACAATTTCAACTCTGGGCATTCTTTAATCTTATATAAGCTTCAAATTTTACCCATTGGTAGTATCCCAAACTGCAAATTCATTTTCAGGCTCACATATTTAATCTTACAATTTTGGAACCATCACGCCATTTAAAATGGCATCAGAGTAGGCAGTTTAAAATTTAAGTAGCTGTCCTTGATGTTTCCGCTAGACTTATTTGTCAAATGCTCAGAATCACTTTCACATAAGTAGAGAGAAAACTCCTCTTACATACTTATTTTGAATTGTGTATAATCACTTATCAAAAGTTAATCCAAATAAACTCTGATCAAATGTAGTTCAGTAACTGTTGGCGTATTGGTTCGGCACAATTATTTCATAGTTGTACGAGATGTGTGTTAATAATTCTTATTTCGCATCCTGACAGGCTATTGAAGCTACCAAGAATGTGGAGCTTGGTAACAAAGAACTAACCCAAGCCATTCAGCGGAATAGCAGCAGCAGGACATTTCTTTTGTTGCTTCTTTTTGTACTCACTTTTTCTGTCCTCTTTCTTGACTGGTACAGCTAAACAAAACACATTACATGTTTCTTAGTAATATTATTTTCACCGTACTCTGTTGCTTTATTTCCCCAATCAGTTAAATATCCCAGTGTTATTTATCCTCTGGGAAGATAAGCTTGTGGAGATTTGATGTATACAAGAGCTAGAACAAATGTAAATACATTGAAAGCAGTCTGAGGAGAAATTTATCTTAGGTGGAAGAAACTTGAAGATGCCATGCTAGAGTTCGCTCACTCATATTTGTGTCCACTCTCTTTTTGCCCACTTATAATTTGAGTTAGCTGAGATTTGGATGAATATCAGTGTATCATATATTATTCATTAAGCATGACATCCATGGTTCAGCTACCATTCATATGATTTTCTTTTTTTGGGGTTATTGAGTCATAATAAGGTTTTTTTATTTGAAATATATAATGAGTCTTACTGTTCGTAAATGGATTTTTGTAAAATTGCACTATTCGAACCACGTTCAATCGGTTGAAGTTAGAAGAATCAAAGGTATGCTTGCCAGAATCGCCATCATCATCAAAGGTAAATAGCATATATAATTCCTGTCAAGTCATAAAATTATAATTGTTAATATTATAAAAAAAAATTAAAATTATTCGGGCATTTTTCGTACTCTTTTTCAATATTTACTATAGAATGTGGAGAGGTTTGACTGGTGTGAATTAAGCTAAAGTAATTATGGATGAAAGACTAATAGTTAGTGTGAATTATTCATGCCACCTAGTAACTTCTAGATTTTCATCGTAACAATCGATAATTATAAGTCTACTATGTAGGTTGATAAATGTAGTTTACCGTATATTTTTTTTACACTTATAAATTACAATGTTAATATTTTTCAAGTTTTAAAGTAAATATTCAATATCTCAAATAAGGAAAGTCACAAGCGGATTATTCAAAATTTTGTCACATCAACAAAGACTGCATCAAGTAATGTCCAGTTAAACAAATCTAAACACAGTAAGTGTACATATAATAATTAGTACTACCAATTCATTAGGCTGCAGGAAAGCTTGTTTAGAAGTAACAAAATCTTGGTTTAACAAATGATTTACACAATTCAAGGTAAGTATGTGAGAGAGTTTTGTCTCAACTTGTGTGAAACTGATTTTCAGAATTGATTAATAAACATGCTCTTATTTGGATATCTCTACAGGATCAACCTCGATGGAAAATGAAGAGCAGCGGAGATGGTTAGGAGAAAGAGTATTCTTACAAAATGAGAGAGTTTAAGAATAGAAAAAAAAATAGTAAAAGAAGAAATTGAGAAAGAAAGCAATAAAGTATATCTCATTTATATATGTGTTCAAACACTTTGTATATAATCTTTATTTATAGGCCTCCAACTCTTAAAATTTAATGGTATGGTCACAATGTTATAAAGAATAAAGTAATGACAATAACTATTAGAAACTCCTCATGGAAGTTTAATTATACATGTGTGAAAGGTCGCATTTTACAGTTAATTTTTAAATTGAGACTTTTCCCCAATTTTTCTTTTAATCAATCTTTAATCTACGCTGCTCAATTGCTTATAGTTTCCTATAAAATGGAAATAGTATAATTTATTAAGTGAAGAACTAAAATCAAAGGCAAGCGATTACCATAGCGCTACCACCTTAATCTTTAGAACTGCCTTTCTGCGCTTTGCTTTTTAACTGAGCTTGTGTGATTTCGACACTGTCTTTGGAAAAGCTTATCGAAATTTCATCTACGAAGACATAAATTCGGTTTAACAAACCCAGACTAAAAATAATACTTAAAAAATTTATATAGTTAAATAGGTAAAAAATTGTAAAATTTTATTAAAACAATATTGAATTTTGTTGATATGATTAATTGCATGTTATCTTAATACTTTGAACATGTATGATTTATAATGAAAAAACAAAAATGATAAAAAGTAAACTTAATGAAGTAGTAAGATTAGCACTTAGTGTGTGTTTTAAAATTGAACAGAACTAGCACAAAATGGACCAAATTAAAGTTGATTCAAATTATAAGAACTTTAATTTACTTTTTAATTACCAAATTAAAAACCGAATAATACTATGAAAATAAAGGTATGTTTTTTTTTCTCTTACTTTAATAGTAAAAGAAAATTAGTTTAAATTATTTTTTTGCCAACAAATTAATATATATTAATACTTAACAAACTTTTAATTTTTTTCATATACCATGGCTTGTCGAGACAAATCGGCCAATAAAATCGTCGGGGGCAGAGATTTGACTCAGAGAACTTGGTCAAAATACATATTTATAAATTTGGGAATCAAATTCACTGGTTCGTTACACTTCGCGAGGAATCGAGGCTGAAAGCAACTGCCATGGCAAATGGCAACTTCTCATTGTCCTCGCCGGTGCCGTCCTCAACCTAAACGACGATTTCATATTCCCTCACGTTCTTATCCCATTCCCAAAGCGATGGCCTCGTCCGCGGCGACCTTGGCCAGCTGCCGTCGAGTGATTTCGACGATTGGTGGTGGGAGAGCTTTGGTTGATGTGGATTCCGGAGAGCTGAGGGGAGAAAATGGCTGTAGCAGTTCACGTGAGAAGCACGTGAGAGTCGCCGGGAGAAATGGCCCCCGGCCTCAGCTTTCTCGGCAATCGTCGTATAAAGAAAATATTGGTCACATAGCTGCCGAGACGTATTTGATTACTCGGCTTGCTTTCACGCTTCTTCAATGTTTGGGGTATTTGATTTGATTGATTATTCGCTGCAAGTAGAATGTTTATGTTTGAAACTGTGAAATGTCTAAGTCTTGATTGTGTTCGCGATTCGATAGTAGCATTTGATGATTGCTAGCGTTGGATTGAGCTGGAAAATACATGTTTGAAGACGTAATCGGAAAAGAAGAAAACGATGGTTCTTTAGACGAACTTAAACTCCAGCAGCTTTGGGTAAAAAAAAAAAAAAATTGCGGCAGCAACAGTTGAAATCGTAGTTGCAGGAGAAGGTTCGGGTTGGTGATAGCCATCGAGAGGGGAAATGGTGTTTGTGACTGTTCGGCTTCCTATATAATGATGGAAATATTGGTGGCAAAAGCAGTAAACGGAAACGGATGGTTATGATGTTGATACGAGAAATCAGCATAAAAAACATTGGAATGTCTCGTATACGCCGCGTAAATAATTATGTACAATGTTGTAGGGAGTTTTTCTTGTATTGTGAATTCAACGCAGCAGAAGAAAATCTGAGTTTTACCCCGTTCTCGATGAACATGAATTTAAAAAGCTACCAAATCATACCACGTAATTTGTTGATACAACGTTTTTTTTTTTAGGTTTAATGAGTTTTGAATCACTATCCTATGGTTTTATTTTGTTTTATTTAATTATTTTAAACTTTTGATTTTTCATCAATGTTGTTGTTGTTTTACTTAGTGTACAATGATCTTCAGTATTTCACTTTACTTCTCAGAATGCTTTCTGCAATATACTGAAGTTGAAATTTATTTTGACTTGCTAACTGCCTTAGCTCTTTCATAACAAAATTTCCATGGAACTAAAATCTTTAAGATTCTTCGACATGGAGTTCAGTCATGTTGGTAACTTGTGCTCATCTAATTCACTATTGATACTTTGATAGGGTTGGGTATCTCTGGATTACACAATTACTTGCCCTTGGATGCTATGCCATGCTTCTTATGCCTGGTTTTCTTCAGGGTATGTATCGTGTTATTGTGCAGCTTTTATGTACTTTATAAGTGTCAATATCGATGGTTGTGTTATTCCTTTTCTTGTTTTCCTCTCGTTACCCTTTCTGTAGAGTATAATAGATTTGAAAGAAAATGCAAGACTAGCTGTCTCCTGAAATAAAAAGAATAGAGTGGAACCGTGCTTATTGCTTACACTAGTTAAGCTATATGATCTTCCTTCCGTACCTAGGACCCAGTGGCAGTGCCAAAATTTCCTTCATTTACTCAGTGTACTCAAATTCATTCAAAAGAGAGAGAGAGAGAGAGAGAGAGAGAGGAAAAAAATTACCCAAAGTTAGAAGTTGCCTCCCTGCAATGCAGGGGGATAGATTATTTTATGCCCACATTCAGAGGGGAAAAAAATCTCCAGTACGTGCCTAGTAATTCAACAGTAACAATCTGTTTTTAGTCATATATATATATATATTGATGGTGTGATTTAGCTCATGCTATAACTTGTTGCTAAATGCTACGGCTGTTGGCATTATGTCATATGTGAAGCCGGCAATATAGGTAGCTTGAGCCTGTATACTGATATCTTAAGCTATAGGTCCTTTGGGAAGTCCTTAATCAGATGATTTCAGTTCTGTGTTATCATAAAAGAATGACCTATTATTTGATCTAAACACATTATTTGTGCGAAATTTCTCTATGCTATTTTTTGGCTTTCTTGATATCTAGTTCTCCTATACTGCATGTTGTGATCTCTACTACCATGGAAGGGGTTGAAATTCACTATGATTGAAAAATGTCTATCATGGTGGCTGTAGGTAACCACACTGCATCAGTAGAATGTAACACTTATTTTCTTAACCATCTTTACAGTTGGATATTATTACTATTTCTCAAAGCGGGTAAAACGAAGTGTTACTTATGGAAATATGCTGAGGAATAGGTAAGTTTAGTAAAAATATGGTGACTTTAAAACAAAATTTCGTTTATACAATGTGCTGTTAATCATTTTATTTATTGAATGCCTAATTCTAGTTTCACGTTGTACACTTGCAGGATGGATCTGTATTTACCTACTGATATTCATGAACCGAAACCATTTCTGATATTTGTAACTGGAGGAGCATGGATTATTGGGTGAGTGACTTGAGATATCTGCATGATATTTTGCTTCTATTCGTTTGTCGGTTTACTTCACACTGTTAATTTTTACCCAGAAATTGAGGTATCTGGTGGAGCATGATCTATCCATGCTTAAGCATTTCTGTCAAAGTAGCTTACTGCTGCCCTATTTAGAGAAAAGTTATACTCGAGTCTGTGATATGGTGCAGTTTAATATTTGGACAAAAAATTTGTAGCGTTCATTTCATAGATCAATCCAATGTCATAGTGAACGGACTTCCTATGTTGTTGGAAATAGGATGGGTTGTGGACCTGACTTTTGTCAACTTTTAAACTGCTGATGCTTGAATCCCAACAAGTTTGTATGTTATAAAAAGCTGGAGACCTGTTCCATTGTCGGATCTCGTCACTTGTAAATGCTATGTACCCTTTATACTGGCAGACATTATTGCGTCTGTTTTAACTGAATATATCTGAATACTTGCATTGACTATCAGCATGTGTATAAATATAATAGGAGTTTGCAAATGCATGTGACAACCTAATCTAACTTGTCATGTTTTATTGCTTCCTTAATGAGGGAGCATACAGGGTAGTTTTGAAGTCGGATTTAAAAACAGAGTCTCATTAGTATTTTTAATTTGGGTTTATGCATATTTAACTTCTAAAAATAAGTTTCTTGGTTTTATTTTGATTTAGGGATAAAGCATGGGGTTCCCTATTGGGATTGCAGTTGGCAGAAAGAAACATCATGGTGGCAAGCATTGATTACAGGCAAGTAGGCTCATCCCAACTTAATGCCGTGCAAGAATGACTCTTCATTTACCTATAATCAGACTTGACATGTTTTCTTCTGATGAAACAATATTGGAATGCTCTGTAGTCTATATTTAGGGGATTTGTATTAGGGCTTCAGGCTATTCATAACCAGAGGGATGGATGCCTTATTCTATGATTTTCCTGGAGCTCTCGTTCCAGGTTACATTTTAATAAAACTATACTAAAGCAATGTGTAGGAGATCATCTGTAATATTGCACGGCTTTAGCCTTTAGGCCTATCATTCCTGTTGCATGGTGTATATCTACAATTTGCAACATCTTGTTTCCAAGAGAATTTATCGATACTTGATATGTTTAAGTGTAACTTATAAAATAATAACATAGTTTGCAGGGTAATTAATCTTGTCTTAGATATCCCTGTGGCTTGATGTTAACATAGTTATGAGATTTAACTGGCGAAGTCTCTGGTATATTTAGCACTCAATAGATTTTTTCATGAATTTGTGAGTGCAGAAATTTTCCTCAGGGAACCATCAGTGATATGGTAGAAGATGTCTCCCAAGGAATTTCTTGCATTGTTGACACTATAACTGGCTATGGAGGAGACCCTAATAGGTAACAGGCTACTAGGCCTTATTCCACTGCATCACTTCGCATTCAATTATAAAATTGATTTTTTCGTTGATAAATTTGTTATAGGATTTATCTGATGGGGCAATCGGCTGGTGCTCATATTTCTGCTTGTGCTTTAGTGGACCAAGCAATTCGAGAATCTAGAAAAGAGGATGGTCTTTCTTGGAGCGTCTCACAGATAAAAGCTCATTTTGGTTTATCCGGAGGGTAAAGCTCGGTTGATTTATGAGGGTATCATAGTCACATAACTGGATTGTGTAGTAATTATACAGTTCCTCATTAGTAGCTCTCATGTTGTTTATTATCTGTTTGATATCTATTGTTGATACTGCTTGTTTGTGAGAATATTTTGAGCTTGGAGCTTAAGAGGGGTTATTTCTTGTGGTTGTAGCAGCAAGTTGCCATTGCTGATTGTTTAACTGAACCTCAAGTGTTCCACCCCTTTTCCTCTTGTGGACATAAGGATTAGATTATGAAAATGGATTCAGAAACCCTTTCTCTGATGGGAAGCCAGTGACTTCTATGATTGAATATGAAAAGCACATCTTGTGACCTCTGTGATGCAATACTCTAATTGCCTTCTAAGCTACTCTGCTGATGACTAGTAGCATGCTTGCTATCTCCCTTGATGAACCATATATTAGGTTTTTGAATGTCTATAGTTTAGCAGAGGATGTTGTTGCCGTGCTAGCTTATGCTCAATATTGTGCATATCGCATGTCCAACACTGCAATAGGGATAACTTTCAGGTTGGAAGTCTTTTCTGTGTGATAATGTCACCATATTAAGTATCTGGTTTGAGTAAACCACAGTTTACATGCTAACGCAAAACAGCAATGGATCTTGAGTATGGGTCTGCCTCATGGGTAGTATGGATCTTTGGGCTGGAAAGCGAGAACAAAGCATATGCCCATCATATTACGGGCTGGAACTTCATTATAATTAAGAAGAGGGGTCTGCACGGAGTGAATGCTTAACCACTTCAACTCAAAAGCTTAAATAGTAAATTGAAGGCCTAGGGTTGGTTTACTAATATCTCTGACATGCTTAAATTGATGAAAATGGGCGGAGTTTTCTAGTCTAACTACTATTTTTTGCTCTTGTATATTTTGATTATTGCTCTCACATTTTCTTAGGAAGACAATTTTTTTTTTTGAAGAGAAAACCATGGATAGATGTTTGTTGGTTTGGGTAGTATGGCTATTGATAAATATGCTCTGCTTGTGAATTAGATTCACTGATCAGCTAGTTTATCCGTGATCAAGTGCACGTATAGTAATCTTATTAATATATGTTTACAGATACAACTTGTTGGATTTAATTGATCACTTTCATCAACGTGGCTTGTCTCGTTCCATTTTTTTAAGGTTTGTGCCCTAGAACTTTATGTCGTCTACACATACTTAGTTCTCTCCGTCTACTGCTTCCCCTCCCCTTTTTCTGAAACACGAAAAAAACCAGGTTTTTGTCTCCTGATGAGACTGAGTTTCGTTGCAGAATAATGGAAGGTGAAGAATCATCGAAGAAATTTTCTCCTGAAGTCAAAGTTAATGACCCATGCACTAAAGATGCCATTCCTCTCTTGCCCCCAATTATTCTGTTTCATGGAACTGGTGATTATTCCATACCAGCAGATTTCAGGTATATAGTCAAAAAAAATTCCCTGTTTTCAGAATATCTGTTGTATCATTTTCTACATCGAATGAAAATGGGAAAGTATTTTCGTGACATTCGTACAATCTATATTTCATTCGTGCTATAGATAAAACCTGGTGAGTTCATAATATCCTCCAATTAAACGACTTTCATGGTATTTTAGTTTTGCTTTTCCTTTCTGCTGTGTTATATTTTGAGTCAGAATACCAAATGTATTTTACTCTTATCTACGAAAACTTAATTCTATATTTTTCTTTGCTAAACTAGCAAGTATTTTCATCAAGTGACAAATGCTTGTGGTTTTATATTATCGCTTGTTGATGTTTATTTAGTTTTTGTTTGCAGTAAGAAGTTTGCTGATGCTCTGTAGAAGTGGGTGCAAGAACTGAGCTGGTTCTATATGATGGGAAAACACATACAGATCTGTTTGTCCAAGTAAGTGATAAAGGTTAGCAAATCCTTTTGTTTTCTTCATTTTAGTAAATAATAAACGGGGCAACTCTTCCTAGGTTCTATATAACACATTTAGTTTCTTTCAATATCTTTGTATGCATTTCAAAAGGGTTTTTAACGTTAAAAAAGTGAAATTTTTCAAAAACTTCTAAATTCTTATTCATTTTGTGCATTTTTCAAGGGAGATATATATTTGGTTTGCTAACGAAATAATACATACTTAATACCTTGTATAGTGCAATCTCTGAACTTTGCGAAACAAATCCATGTTATCAATTGTGTAGAACTATATAGGAGCAGTCTTGTTAACTTGAAATTCTATTGTCTTGATACAGGCTGCATCAACTTTTAAGCCTAACCTTGGTTTAGCCATTGCATAGAATATCTAGCATGGATTTCAATTTCATGTACGTAATTGGTTATTGATATTATATATCTCTCCCTTTCTTCTTCTCAAATGTGAACTGTGCACTTGGCTCCTATTGCGTATCCAATGAATTGTTACATGTCAATCATGAACACAGGACCCATTACGAGGTGGCAAAGATGAACTATTTGAACACAGTTTGTATCATACATTCTAGCGACGATGAAGCTCTTGCAGAGGATGGAATGGCACCACCAAGAAGGCGGTTTTGTCCTGACTTGTTATTGCAGTTGGCCACCAAGATCAGTCCCTTCTAAGCTTGACATGGTAATTATCCGGATTCCTTTCATGTATTATTGATCTGCAGGCTTACTTGAAATTCTCTCCACTTAAAACTTTTGGATCGATCGAGGAGTGGAGAGATGGAGACTCCATTTGACATGTGTCTCAGTTGAGTAAATCTTTAACGACTTGGAGTGACCAGAAAATGTGATTGCCAATGTGTAGTACATGCATGGAAGGATCGGCCTTAATAGTGTACATATATAGTACATTTGTGTATTGTATGTCTTGTATATTAATCACAGTTGTGAATCTCTTATATTCATTTGGC
Source organism: Vachellia collinsii (assembly GCA_006871305.1). Taxonomy (NCBI): domain Eukaryota; kingdom Viridiplantae; phylum Streptophyta; class Magnoliopsida; order Fabales; family Fabaceae; genus Vachellia; species Vachellia collinsii. The sequence goes on along the minus strand of QFDD01000010.1, from coordinate 136,011 downwards.
TATTTCTTAGCTTCATGTGGTGTTTACAGGATTTGTTGGAATACTGAAGAATTCGGACATTTATTTTTTGACGTATTATTTATTTATTTTTGTAGTTCAACTACTACCACCCCAACTAATAGCATTACTACAACCACTGCCTACTGCTATTGCTACCTGAACTACCTACCATTACCATTACTGTCGTTATGGCTGCTGCTACTAGTACTACTTCCATTATTACCATTGCTGCTAGCACCCCCACCTATTAATGCTATAACTACACTTATCAAATTTTACTTTTAATCTTTATAATTGAAGTTAGCCCTGCATTTCTTTCCATGCCATATCTTTGGAGAGATTTATTAACTAAAAACAGTTTTTTATACATTGAACAAATTCTAAAAGATAAATTGCTCTTTTTTTTTTTTCAAATATACTCTAGAAATTATGAATATGGACTGATGTAGAGGAAGATTTATTCATTAGGAGATAATATAGAATAAGATAACAAACGGGAGATATGCATTCAAGAAAGAACATGGAAAGATCTTGCAGAGAACACTTCTAGTACAAATCAATCGGATTCAAAAATAATGAAATGGAACAAACATAGACAATATACTTGGACACAATTGCACCAAATACTTAAAATAATGCACTTCTTCTTATTAGCATTGAACTCCCATAGATCCATGGCCAGAGAACAGATACCATTGGCATTTACCCTTAATTCAGCATAGCCATCATCCTCCGAAACCTTTGTTGATGATGCCTGGATTACGTATTTTACACAGGGTGTCTAAAGGAACAAGCTTTGGCATGGTGATGGCAGCTTCTTCTCCCATATCAACCAGTTCTTCACTCACTCTTTTCCAATCGAAGCATTGAATCAACAAACCCAAACCCAATCCCACTATTTTGTTCCCCAAAGCCGCTCCAAGGCATATTCGTCTTCCCAACCCGAAATGAACCAGCTTGCCTGCCAGTTCTCCATTCCAACATCGAAGTTTAATGACTGATAAGAACTGCTTTTCTTGAATTATTCACACGTGTAGAGGTGCCTTATAGAGGCAAGGGTTATGTGTACAATCAATGACCCGTAAGCATAACAACTGGACTTGAAGCATAACGGCTTAACTGTTAGATTAGTGATTGTAACTAATTTCCAACTGAAATACAACTGACTTATATCTGATATTCCCCCTGCTGAGGGGGGAAAAAGAAACATGACAATTAATCACAATGTTAATCTTCATCAAGGTCATCTGGAGCTTTTGCTGTGAGTGAACATTAAGTTTCTTTCTGTAGTAGTAAAATAAGGCACTGGACTGAGTCTTTGTGAAGATGTCAGCTACTTGATCGAAAGAAAGAATGTAACCAACTAGCACTAGACCACCTGCAACTTTCTCCCGGATAAATTGGAGATCAAGTTCAAAATGCTTGGACTTGTTGTGTAGGACAAGATTAGCCGAGAGAGCCACAGTTCCTAAGTTGTCACACCATATAGTAGGTGCATCAACAATGTGGAGACCCATCTCTTTTAACAGTGCCATAATCCAAAGCACATCAACCACTGCATCGGCAACACTTCAATATTCAACTTCAGTTGCCAACCTAGCCATAGCTTGTTGTTTCCTGGAGGATGACCAAGTGATGGGATTAGGATCAAGATAGGTCCAAAATCCACTCGATCTCCTGTCAGAATTTAAAATAAATATTTGATTTAAACAGGTTATAATTTCTTCTATATAGAGTGCTTCCACCTATTAGACTTGAGTTGAAGAATTAGTTAGTGTTATTGAAGGTATTATGGAAGTATTAATCAGCTTTAAATGTTGAATAAATTGAGGATCTATAATTTAACAAATTCTACGTTTAAAACACTAAACTTTAATTGAAGATTTTTACAATTGAAGTTAATTTGTGCTTTAATTGAATTGTTGGGTTGAGGGAAATAATTAAGTATAGGTTAAATTAAATAGTTGAGAACCTATTGATGAGTATGAATTTTAAATAATTATGTCAAGACTTTAAATGAATTTAATCAAGTTAATTATTTAATTTATATAATAAATTTGTATCTACATCATTATGTAGATTAATTTGAGTGTGGTTAGTACTTTTGTAGCTTGGGCTTACGAGTATCTTGGAGTTGAGGTAACTATAGTTAATTTATTTTATATGTTTGCATGTATTGTAAGGTATATTTGATACCTTATTTATTATGAATATTATCTTTATATCTATGTATGTAATTTTAGTGAAGTAAAAAGTATTTTTGAAATAATAATCTTTTCTTGAAGATTTGTATGATGAACTGTTTTAGAACTTATCCTGATTTGGAATAAACTGTGATTTAATGTATTTGTGAGGATTGGAATATTAGGTGACATTGAAGTAGTTGGATTGATTTTATGATAATTGGGACTTATTTTATATCCACAATTGCTTCCATTATTGATCATAATGATTGGCTTTAATGTAACTCAGACTCAGATGGAGAATCGACTTAGATCCAAACGGGAGGTTAGACATCCATTAATTCTAGACCCATGATGGAGAATGAAGGGGGACTGGTTGGATTAGTGTTGCTACTGGACCTTGGTCGAGTTGCTCAACGCATTAAGCCAGATTCATGTCATAGAGTGATATGGAGGAGCAAGATGGAGGGATCATTTTGTATTATGATTGTATTGAATGGAAAACCTTGATTTTGTTTGAGTATTATATGTTAGCAATGCTTTACTAACTTACAATCGCGTATGATATATTCTGTGAATAAATTGTTGGTTATTGAGACTTTATGTCTCACTCTATCTATGTTTATTATTTTTAGCAAACGAATGTAGTGGTTCAAGGCATGAAAGGAAGGAGCCAGCAGTTTGATAGTAGCTAACATTGTAGACTTAGTAGTTTGGATTATTTTGTTGAGAGATGTATATCGCTAGATTTATAAGGCTTGCATACTTTAATTTTATCTTTATGATTATATTGTGAAATTAGACCCATCATTAATAAATTGTCTTTTGGTATGTAAGAGACAATAAGTATTTATTTGATGAATAAATATGAATCTATATGTTTAATTGGATGTTTAATAATTGTTATGATTCTTGATGACTTTTGGTGGTGACTGGTGGGTGAATTTTGTGCCATAGATTGGATTGATATTGTGTATGATTTGTAGGCTAGGTGTCTCACCCATAATTCTTGTGCCTTGGACTTTGAGGATTTAATAATCAATTGTATATTTATTTTAAGGTTCTTATTATAATAAAGGGGAAAAAGGAAAAAAAACTATAAAAACCGGCTGAGGTTTAGCCCTGGAAATAATATTTGGAGAGATTAACTAACTAGAGACAATTTTTTTTATACATTGATCAAAGTCTAAAAGATAAATTAATGTTTTTTTTTCCAAATATAGTCTAGAACTTATGAATAAAGACGGATGTAGAGGAAGATTAAAAAAACAGGAAGGTTTATTCATTAGGAGATAATATGGAATAAGATAACAAACGGGAGAGATACATTCAAGAAAGAACATGCAATGAAATGGAACAAACGTGTAGACAATACACTTAGACCCAATCGCACCAAATACTTATAATAATGAACTTCTTATTATTAGCACTGAACTCCCACATATCCATAGCCAGAGAGTAGGTACCAAGTGCCCTTAATTCAGCCATCATCCTACGAAACCTTTGTTGATGAGACCTGGATTACGTATTTTACACATGGCTTCTAAAGGAATAAGCTTTTGAATGGTGATGGCAGGTTGTTCTCCCATATCAACCAGCTCTTCACTCACTCTTTTCCAATCGAAGCACTGAATCAACAAACCCAAACCCAATGCCACCGTTTTGTTCCCTAAAGGCGCTCCGGGGCATACTCGTCTTCCCAACCCGAATTGAATCAGCTTGCCTGCCAGTTCTCCATTCTCAAACCTCTCTGGCTTGAAGCTGTAAGGATCAGGCCACACTTCGGGGTCTCTATGGATGGACCACGCGTTGACCAACAGCATTGCGCCACGTGGAATGAGGTATCCTTCAACGGTGCAGTCCCTTGAAGCCTCGTGTGGGACCAACAACGGCGCAGCAGGCCACAGTCGAAATGTCTCAGAGATGATGCATTGGAGGTATGGGAGGTTAGGGACGTCTGAATCATCCATCCATCGGTCTTTCCCAATGATTGTGTCTATCTCTTTCTGTGCTGTCTCCAACACATGAGGATTGTTTAATAGAGCAGCCATTGCCCATTCTATGGTCAACGCTGATGTATCCGTCCCAGCAAAAAGCAAATTCTGTATGTACATGTATATATATACACGCATGCATGTAAAAAATTAACATACTGATATTAAATTATTATTCTAATTAAATTTAATGAACTAATGCTCGCACATACATCAAGGCCGTTCTGCAGTAACTAGGTTTTATTATTTATAGGATGACTTTTGGTTACATTATAAATTAAATAAACTAATATAATAATGTTTATGATAAAGTAATAAATATAACCCTAATATTATTTTTCAGGTGCATTTAACATCCTGATATTTTTTTAGCACAATTTTATCCCTCATCTTTTTAATTTAATGTAATTTCATCCCTTTTTTTAACTTTTAGCTAATTTTTTAAGGAAAATTAATCTTTTAGTCCCCAACTTTTAATTTACTTATAATTTAATCCCTTAAACTATTTTATAAAATCAAGCTAATAAAAAAAAAAGTTTCCAAGTCTCCAACATAATATTTCATGAGGATTATAGAAATTAAGTTTATTTACAATAACTCATCTATTTAGGATTAGAAAGGCTATATATTCTTTTAGACCTAGTTTAGAGTTAGAAGAATGAAATTTTTTTATTGTTTTAGAATTTTATGGAAACAATCTCTATAACTTAAATTTTCATGAGAATTCTAGAAATTAAATCAATTTTTCAAAATTCACCCATTCAAGCCATAAAGGCCACATCTTATTTTTCAAAATTTAATTTTTTATTCTTATGAATGAATTTTGAATGGATGTGGCCTGTTTGGTCCAAATGAATGCATTTTAAAAAATTAATCTGATTTATGGAATTCTCATGAAAAATTAAGTCATAAAGATTGTTTCAATGAAATTTTGATATAAGAAATTTTTTTCATTTTTCTGACCTTAAACCAACTCTAAAAGATGTGACCTTTAGGACCTTAAATGGATGAATTATTGTAGGCAAACTTAATTTCTGGAATCTTTATAAAAAATTGTTTAGGGGACTTGAAAGCTCATTTTTTATTAGTTAAGGGACTAAATTATAAATAGGTTAAAAGTTAAGGGCTAAAATATTAATTTTTCCTAAAGGAATTGTCTAAAAGTAAGGGAGGGATGAAATTGGACCAAATTAAAAAGATGAGGGTCAAAATTGCACACAAAAAAAGGATTAGGGTGTTAGGTGCATCTAAAAAATAAGATTAGGGTTATATTTACTACTTTATCCTAATGTTTAATTAGTTTGGATTCAAATTACATACTACCTACCTCCGGTTTTCAGTATAAAAACTAGTTGACATTTATCTCAGAGATTAAGAAAGCTAAATATCCTTCTTCAGAGTATTATTTATACATATAAATAAATATGTACACCGTGAGGAAGAGGCAAGCATAAACAAGACCTAAGAAAAGCAAGAAAGAAAAAAAAATAATAATGGTAATTAAGTTCAAATAAAATCTCTTTCACTCAGCTCCTCTTTGATACTTTTTAGTAAATAAATTTTTTGTTGGGACTTTTCTATTATTTCTTAGCTTCCTTACGAGCTAGATGCGATTTTCCAAAAAAAAAATATTTGAACAGCATTCAAAAACCCTATAATTTTCTTTCTTTTCCTTTTCACCGTTCTGCTTAGCCATCATTGCAGTATATATTTTCAAATTCTTCCATCACCAACTCTACGCACGTCTAGTGTCCATAAAAACTTTTCACATAGGTTGGAAGCGCATCTCAAAGATCAAAAGAAACTAAAATATCCAGACGTAAGATATCATCACTTGCATAAGCAAAAATGACAAAATTTATTTTAAAAAAGGTTTCACTTACGAAAATTAAGCCCTTAATGAGTTCATCTGAGTAGTATTCAGGTTCTGATTTCTGGAGATTCAAAAGTTGATACATCAACGTATTTCTGATCTCCTTTGAATCTCGAAGCTCATCAACGATTCCTTGCATGAAGATATCCACTTTCTTGCCAATAACCTTAAGCCTCTTCTGCAAGTTATCGTAATCAAACCACCTCAATAAGGGCACGAAATCTCCAAGATTATTTGGTCCATCAAGAACCACTAATTCCTGCAACATCTCACCGAACTGCTTTGCCCTTTCTGCCTCAACTTCATCATCCTCTCCCCAACTACCTGAGGTAATCCTTATCACAGTGTTGAAGGTCATCTCCGAGAGCTTCGGTCTCATCGCCACCTTGGTGAACTTTTCACCGGAGTCTTGAGCAAGCTTTTGCACCATCCGCTTCATCTCGTCCCTTCGCGAGTCCAAGAACTTGTTCAGACGCTGGTTGGAGAACAACTCGACGGCCAAAATGCGGCGGAGGTTGCGCAAGTGTTCGTTGTAGTTGCTGTGCAATATGGTTCTGCGGTTGTAGTGAACGTACTTGGCAATTAGCAACTCCGGCCGGTCTGCGAGGGCGACGTCGTTTTTGGTGAAGCATTCTTGGACGGCGGAATTCGACGAGACAACGATCGCGAGGCGAGAGCCGAACCAAACAGAAAAGATTTTGCCATAACGTTCAGAGATTTGTTGGAAGGTGTGATGAAATGGTTTTTTTAGTTGATGATAGTTGCCGAGTATGGGAATAGGAAGTGGACCGGGTGGGATGTTTCTGAACTTTCTATTTCGGAAGAATCTGAGGGTGAAGAGGAAGGCAAGAGAAAGGAGGAAGTAATGGAACAAAGTGGTGATCATCTCTGTTTGCTTCTTTTCTTCGCTGATACGAAAAGAACAAGAGTCGTGTGCTATATATGTTCAGATGCTTGTGTTTTATCTTACGTGGTAATTAGTGAAGGGTAAAAATAGAATAATGTTTTAAATATAATGCATGTGACACATGGTTACTATCGAGATTTTTTTCCTTATACATGAGGTCAAGAAACCCTTTTTACAGTTTACATATATATGAAACCACCGGATCCGGTGGGATCAAAAATTCGATCAAAACAGTAAAAGAAAGCTACATGGTTATATCCCTGAGAATATCAATATCAAGTGCTTGAATTTGATTTTAGAGGTACGTGGAAGTCCATCTAACCTCTCATTTGAGTTTTTTTTTTTAAAAAAAGTGATTATGAAGCCTATTGCTTGTTTGGCAACCACTTAAAAAGCACTTTTACGTAAATCGAGACAAAACTTCTCTTATATAGCTACCTCGAATTGCGTAAAATCACTTAAAAAAGCTATTCATAAACATACTTTAGGCATTTTTACTGAAACCTTATCAATCGTGATTTCAGTTTCATATGGCACATTGGGCCAGAGTGACAAGGAGATAGTTTTGTGTAGGAAAAATTAGGCTTTTTTCCTTCGGTACGGTAAACAGTAAAAAAAATTATCTATATACTACACTTTAGAAAAAATTTACCTATATACTATACTTTCCTTAAACTCATTCACAGGTTGAACGAGTTTGAGGAAAATTTTATCAAACTCGTGAATTGATATATTAATTTTTTTTAAAAAAACTTGAAAGTTCCAAAAATTTTAATAATTTTTTAATAAAAGTGATAAGGTTGTTGAAGATCTGATAAGAGAGAAAGGGGATATTGAATCATCACAAAAATTATTTTTTGATTTCAAATTTATTCACTTGCCTTTTGTAATTTAAAAAAGAGAGAAATTGTAAATGAACTGCCTTTCGTTTTTCGCGTGGTGAACAAGTTTGATAAAGTTTTCCTCAAACTAAGGAAAGTGTAGTATATGGGTAAATTTTTTCTGAAGTATATCATATAGGTAAATTTTTTACTGTTTGCCATACCAAGGAAAAAAGCCCGAAAAATTCTGATGAATGTCCACTGAATTCGTTGAAAGCCGTGATGCGTCTTTGGCTGCCCGTTAGAAGATATCTAAGCTGACTTCTTTCAAACTCAGTTTTGAATATATGCTTTTGGGTGACTCTAAACTCACTTTTACAAAACAAAATACGAATCCAAAAACTGAGTTTTGCAAACGAAAACAAAACTTGCTTTTAGGAAACCAAGTTTTGTAAAAGGAAATTGGGTTTTGGAAAGTCGAGACTAGTAGACTATTTGCTTTTAGGAAACCAAGTTTTGACATTGGCAAAATAAAAAAAAGGTTGGCTTAGCTATCGCGCATCGCGTGATGGAGTAGTTTTCTAAGTTGGCGAAGGTGCCGACAATGGGAAGAGAAGTAGGACCGCGTGCGAGTTTTTTTTTTTTTTTTTTTTCTGTTTTTGATATTTTCTTTTTGGAAGAATTGGGAAAAAGTACCCGTTAAAAAATTAATTATAAAATAGAACATTCTATATATATGCAATTAAGTTTCTACAATCTGCAATTGAGCTTTCACATTATATGCAACTGAGTTTTCACATGTGCAAATGAACATATTTTATTCTCCAATTAATTCTTTAATAAGGGATTTTTTCTAGATTTCCCCTTTCTTTTTTTCTATTTATAGTTAAAAGTATAAACGGAATCCCACCCACAACCCCCACTAGCAAGAGAGTTTTTATGTTATTAAGTTATAAAGTAGGAATGTTTTTGAACTATCACTACGACCACAAATAATATACACCATTCATTACATATTTCATGCATAAATGTGTGTTTATGCATGTGATTAAATATTCGTAAATGGGTGTTGATGCATATATGTGTGTTTTTTATATAGTCATTTGACTAGTTTCATTAAACCTGAGCTGGTATAATTAATGATAATATTTTCATTCCTTAATGTACACCATTCATTACATATTTGATGTCTAAATGTGTGTTTATGCATGTGATTAAATATTTGTAAATCATTTTTTATATAGCTATTTCACTAGTTTGGTTAAACCTGAGTCGGTATAATTAATGATAATATTTTCAATTATTAATATAAAATTTAGTTAACTTTTGTGAGGAGATGAAAAAAATATTTAATTATGATATTTATTCAGAAATAGGTATGTATATCATTATATTATATATTAGTTTATAAAATGAATAAATTAATTTAAAAAATAAAAAATATATTAATTACTTAGTTTTTTTAATTTCTTAAAAAAAACAAACAAAGGTGGAAGGTAAGTACGGATGCATGATATTTCAAACCTTGATTTCACAGAATCCGAGGTAAGTATGTGAGAGAGTTTTGTCTCGACTTGCGTGAAATTGCTTTTGAGAATTGATTGGCAAACAAGCTCAACGTCCCGACAAGGATGGCATGCATGTGAGTCTTTCGAGCCCTGCCTTGTGATCAGTCTGAGTGTTATATCATGACATTTGGCAGCGAACCGTTGGCTTGTGCTTTAGGAGCTGTAGATAAGGTGAAGAAAGTTTGTTGATGATTGGATGACGTGTCTTATTACACATATATGGCTTCCAAATCAACAAAATTTGGCTAGGTGAACAGTGGAAGAAACAGTTACCAAGTCGTTTTATTACTTGGATTAAATAGGAAAACAGCATAAATAAATATGGTAGCATTTTTATGTTGTTATGGAAACTTAAAGCATAATCAAAACTGACATATAGTATATCATCGTGGGTGAAAAGCAGACCATCTAAAAAACTACATCATCACTTGCAAAAAGTAATTAACTTAGTGTGCTTTATTTAGCATGAGAATTAAAAATAACCTTAGTGGGATTTAGCATGTGAATTAAAATAACCTTAGTGGGACATTGTGTTTTCAATCTCACTTTTGTATAAAATAGTAACCCGAAAGTAACTGGTTAGGTGCTCACTAACAACCTTAGTGGGATTTGCTTACATTGATTGGACCGGTATTGTTGCTTTCCGGCTAGTTTAAGATTTGATTATACCAAATAATGTAGTATAAGATGCAACATATCATTCTTCTTGAGAAGTTGTTTATTGGTGAACCTAGATTGACAATTAAAAACATGTTGATTGGATATAAAAAGGGAGGTTTTGAATTTGTAAGATTGTGGTGCAATAAAAAAGAAAACTAAAAGCAAACAACTCGTTTGGTGTTTTCAGTTAATGAAAGAATGCTTTGGATTGAAAGGGATATGTAATAGAATGGTCTCTTAATGATGGAAACTCAACTATTATTGCTTTTTGAATAGATATGGGAATTGAAACTTTCTAAGCCTTAATGAAAACCTCAAGCAATCACTTGGGTTCAATGGTTTTAATTAATGAAAACTCTCTTTAATCAAAGCTAATTAACACTTCTTAAAAACATAATTTAAAACCACTTAGAGTGCAATTGAATGGATGAATGTCAATGCTCTAAGCAGATTGCAATTACAATTATAGAAACCAAAATGGACAAGTAACCACCAACAATCATTGATAATTAAATGAAGACAATAGAATCAAAACCGACACATGCGTGTATATATAATCTAGCATAAAAACATCACACAATCCAATCACACAGTCTAATCAAAAGATTACAAATCTGTAATCACAGTTGCATATAGAAGGAATTCCTAAATCTAGAAATATCCAACAAGTGCTTAATAAGAGATTAGACTAAGAACACTCCCAAGTTCGTCCATGAGCACAAGCTTCGTTCTCCATCACCAAGAGGCTAAGGGTTTAGCCTCTCATAGCTCCAAAAACGCAGTTGTCGCTCCAAAGGTTGACTGCCATGAGAGGAGTGAAAATGGAGATGGAAATGTAGAGAAAAAGGTGATGGGAGTGGTTTAATCAATTTGAAATGGTGGAAAATGATGGAGAAATGGAGAAAAATGATTGAGAGTGTTGGAGGCTTGAGAGAAGGAGGTTGATGCTCTTCTTCTGTGAAAATCTGCGGAATGGGAGTCCATCTCTCGTGGTGTTTGGCTTTCCTTATGTGTAGGGTGGTGTTGACCTAATCCAAAATGCATGGCTTCACTTTTAAGCTCTTAGGTTGTGACTTAAGATGATATAGGTCGCGACCATAACATGCTTCTGTCATGACATGTAATTGAATAGGTCATGACTTGATTAGTCATTATGTCTTATGGAATTAGCTAAAGGTCGCTACTTTTTGGTCACAAAGGCACCTCCTGGTTTGCATTCCTTTTTCCTAATGAGTTGTGGCTCCTTTAATGCTCTACATTGGGTCTTTTAATCTCCTCCAAATGCCTCAACAAAATCAAAGAGCTTTGTAAAGAATTACACTAATCACAGATCAATACATTTATAGTTGGATAAGCCAAGTGACCTCTTTTTACCCCTTTTTCCAGCAAAAATGCAATGCACAGTCAAAGTAATTGAGAGAAGCATAAATGCATGCAAGATGAGGGTAAAATTGTTACAAAAACACATAAAAGTAGTTAAGAAAACTATGTAAACAATGGGCTCTATCAATGACCCTCATAGAAGCATTAGAGTCTATAGGTGAAACTCGACATTATGGTATACAAGAAAAGATTTACATAACAAAGCTTACCTAGAATCAATGAACGAGTATTTGAAGACAGAAAGAAAAACAAGAAAGGCACTACTAGCTGAATACAAGCCGTAGCAAAACGTAATCTAAACATGGATACAGAGAGAACCACGGAGTTACCTAACAAGTCAAAAGAGACTATTCTTCCAATGATTAGAAACACAACAGTGGGGCAGGGAGCAATAAGTGACTCTTGTCGACAATGGAAAATAAAAGTTCAAAAGACTGGGAGGAAAGAAGGAATGAGAAGCTTCTCATTCCATTCCCGTAACCTCCATCTTTCCAAGCAGAAGTTGTTAAACGGGCTGGCATTTTTATGCTCGTTTCCTTCCAACTCAAAATCACAAACCTGGCCTTGCAATTATATGGGTTTAATCGAGCTGGCCCATTTTCCTAGCTCTAGCCTTGCACAAATTTTGTTAACTCTCAAACACAAAACACATGCTTACTAATATCCCTATACTATTATTTTCATACCACTCACCCCTATTTCATTCCATGTTTCTATAAATTCAATGCAACATCACTTTTCTTTTTAATTTTGTTTTCTATTCATTTTATATTTACCCATATTTAAGATGAACATATTTGCAAAAGTAAGTTTATTATTTCTTCAATGAACCTTGACATTCTCTTAGGAAAAATTACACTCGAGTCCCAAGTTAATGAAATATATGTGACATGTTCCAATAACTCACCAATGAGTCACTTTCAATACTAAATGGTGTACTTTTATTTGCCATTGACAAGTATTCAAAACTTGTCACAATTTATATCACATGAGACCTTAACACAATTCTCTCTTCTTATTTTTAACCGTGTTTCATCTTTGTGTATTTTCTTCAGACATTCTTTCTCCCTCCTAGTTCCTAATATCCAATCTTCTCCCTTCTATCCAAGGTCCCACTCCATAACCAAATTAGATATAAAACAACCATAAAACATGATCCCATTAAGTGGAATCGATTATATGGATCAAAGATGGCATTGCGCTCTATCATAAACCATATCCATAAATAGATTATTAACAAAAAAATCTCTCTCTATAACCTTCTTAAGAATACACTTCGATCTTTATCTACCCCTTCTAAGAGGACTCCATAATGGTTGGTCCACCCTCCTTCTTGGTGCCTGTAATGGCCTTTTATGCACATGTCCGAACCACATATATAACGATTCTCTACTATTTTCTCCTCAATGGCCACCACATTATCTTGTCCACAAATTTCATCATTACGAATTATATCCATTCTTGTATAGCCACACAGTCATCTAAGCATAATCATCTCAATGACCCCACTTTATACTCATGTTATCCCTTTAAAGCCCAACATTCACTACCATATAGTAATGGTGGCCTTATAGTCGTACAATAAAACTTTTCTTTTACTCTATTAGGCCCTTTTCAATCACAAATAATTTACACCATCTGGCTTGAATTCTATTATTAACATCATCATCAATTTCACCATCATTCTATATAATTGATCTCAAATATCTAAATTTTGTCACTTTGTGGAATGATTTGATCCCTCAATATAACCTCCAAATCATTTCCAACTTATTTCTTATTAAAATTGCAACAAATATATTTTGTCTTGCTCTTCTTAGACAAAGTTAGATATATTTAATTTTACTTTCTTATTTTACTTTATTAATTTTTTACCAAAAAAAAAAGTAAGTGCTTTTGAAATATATGGCAACTAGTATGAATAGGGCTGAACACAGACCAGACCAAACTGGGTTGGGGCCTAACTCGTTGTCTGGTTTAGGAAGGACCTCGTGCTGAACAAGTTAGCCTGAGGTTGGGATAGATTGGACCAAGGCTAGTGAACCATTTGGACTAGTCCAGGTGGTCCGCTCGACCCTTACTTTTTTTTTTCTTTGATTTTTCCTCTGCATTTTTTTTTAGCAAAGCATGCAATGCATAATGAAGGCATTAGACCGCGCACACAAGATAGGAGAGTATTAAGCAACGAGATATAAGTAGCCAAACAAGAAGCTTGGGGCCAAAAGAATAAGACTTGAAGCAACAGAAGGCAACCAAAAAATTAGCTTGATCTCTCTATGTCTAAATGCTCTGTTCCTCATGGCATTGGCTCTCAATATAGCTAAGGATTGAAGCTATTATGCAGTAATTGACATAAATCTGTGAAAATTATTTAAAATAAAGAAAAGGCACGAAACTAAAAAGACAGGAGAGTATTGCAATGAGATATAAGTAGCCAAACATGAAGCTTGGGGACAAAAAAAAAAGACTTGAAGCAACAAAATGCAGCCAAAAAAATCAGCTTGATCTCTCTATGTCTAAATGCTATATTCCTCTAAAGAATCACTTTCTATAAACCCCTAATCTACCAATTGCTAAAAATGAGCACCTGCTAAGGAGATGAGAGGTACCTGGTGGTGAGCTATCGTGGCGATGCTTGTGACAAGTTGAAGACGAGCTGCTAAGGGATGGCTAAACATGATCTGCCGCAACTATACTTGGTGATGATTGACATGAGAACAAGCTGCAGTGTCGTGTTCTTCTATGCCAATAGGGCACAAACACGATGATGGCGAGAACCGAGAAGGTAGAGACTAAAGGCAGCAAAGGGTGCAGCAACATTGGGGTTGAGGACTTGAGGTCTTGAGTGGAGGTTGAGTTTTCAACTCTACGTTTCAACTCTCTGCTTTCAATGGGCTAGACGCTGAAGGTCTCCCTAAGGTTTGAAGGATGTGAAGGCAAAAAAAAAAAAATTAAGTAAACTGAACCAGACCACTTGATCTGAGGCATTGGTCCCTTGTCTGGTCCAATCGGAAGACATAAGTCTGGTCTGGTTGGTCTCTTTTCTCTTCGGGCCAACAACTGCAACTTCGGGTAGGACGGGTTACCGGGTTGATGCACACCCCTAAGTGTAAGAGACAAGTTGATGTATGGTCTCGCAATCGATTTTGATCAAGATATAGGTACTTGTTCATGATCTCATAATCAATATCAAAAAGATCATTTGGTTGGGTGAGCGGATGCCAAAACCAAGTTTTGAAGTGTAATCCATATTTGGAGGGGCTACCAAACAGACCAACAGCGTGCTAGTGCATTTGTGTCAAAGCTATGTGAAAGTGAAAATGTGGATATGGAATGGGGGAGGTTGTAACATGAGTAGAGCCGGTAATACATGGTGGATTGGATTGGGTAAAAGCTGGCTCATTTAGGTGTGGGTCTTTTTGACCCGCACCCAGGGTTAGCCCACCAAGTCTGCCAACATTTTTTTTTAATTTTTAAAAAAGTTTAAAATTGTTTTATAAAAAAATATATGGATAACCTCTTATGATAATGTAAATATAATTAATATTGAATGTTTATTAATCATTTGATTGGTTTATATTTAATTTAAATTTAGTCTTACAAAGTGTATTATATATCTTTAAGTTGTATTATATAAAATTTGAATTCGATATTTTATGTTCAAGTTGTGATTTTTTATTAATTAAATTTATGAAAAAAAATATATTTTATTTGAGGTATTAAAATAAATAAAAAATATTTTAAGTGTAAGTTAATAAATATTATAGGTAAAAAAAAAAGTGGTATATACGGGTATTTAAGTCTACTGGCCTTTTTCCTTCGGTACGGCAAATAGTAAAAAAAATTACCTATATACTACACTTCAAAAAAAATTTACCCATATATTACATTTTCCTTAAACTTATTCACGTGATGAATGAGTTTAAAGAAAACTTTATCAACAAGTTTGACATATTAATTTTTTTGTAAATTTTTTTTTTGAAACTTGTTCACTTAGTGAACGAGTTCCAAAAATTTTAATAATTTTTTAATAAAAAATATTAAAAAAACGAAAAATAATAATAATTTTTAATAATTTTTAATTTTTTCCCCGTTTTTTTAATTTATTTTGTTTTTATATTTGTCTAATAATATTTAGGTAAAAAGATAGGTATGAAAAATGAAAGACAGTCCATTTACAATTTCTCTCTTTTTTAAATTACAAAAGGCAAGTGAACAAATTTGAAATTGAAAAATAATTTCCGCGTTGATTCAATATCCCCTTCCTCTCTTATCAGATCTTCAACAACTTTATCACTCTTGAAGAAGCTTCAATATTCCCTTCCTCTCACCTCTCTCCCTAATAATTATAAATGAGATGATTAGATAATAAACGTATAGAAGGAGAGGAAGGGGACACTAAAGCTAGTTCAAGAGTGATAAGGTTATTAGAGATTTGATAAGAGAGAAAGGGGATATTGAATCAACGCGGAAATTATTTTTCGATTTTAAATTTATTCATTTGCCTTTTATAATTTAAAAAAAAGAAAAAGAAAAATTGTAAATACACTGTCTTTCATTTTTTATACCTATTTTTTAACTTAAATATTATCAAACAAATATAAAAATATAATAAATTAAAAAATGAAAAAAAAAAATTAATAAATTTTTTAAATAATTATTGAAAAAATTATTAAACATTATTTTTTTCCATTTTTTATTATTTTTATTAAAAAATTATTAAAATTTTTGGAACTCGTTCACTTGGTGAATTGAGTTCCAAATTTTTTTTTAAAAAAATTAATATGTCAAAGTGATGAAGTTTTCCTCAAATTCATTCACCAGATATTCAAAAAATTCTGAAATGTAATAAATAAGTAATTTTTTTATTGTTTACCATATAAAAAAAAATCTAGGTTTCAAACCTTGATTTCACAGAATCCGAGGCGAGTATGTGAGAGAGTTTTATCTCAACTTACGTAAAAGTGATTTTAAGAATTGATTCTCAAACAAGCAAGTCTGCCCTGCGGGGGCCGAACCTGTAGCCTGCAGGTTGGTGTATATCATCAGTAACAAATATGAGCACGTGAGCAGTACGTACAAGTAATAATGGCTAAGGCATTTACTATTTACAGGAGCAATACGTAACCACATAATGCAGATTGCAGTGACCGTTCGCATCAGCATGTGTCCACCGTTCGTACATGCAATAATATATTGCAGAGAGCGCCCACATCAGCACGTGATCGTAAGAATAATGCAGCGACATTGCAAACGACAACATTAATGTGTGGAACGCAAATTGAAGTTTCCATTTTTGTACAACCACTTTTTTGCCAAAAGCCAGCCAAGTTCTCTTGCAGGCGGGAGCCCCTCATCTCCGCACAAAACTTATCCTTCCCTTTATATTTTAAAATATTGGCTTAACTGGGATTTAACATGGTAAAGCATCTTCGTCTCCACCGTTTGCAAAACGGTGCAAACGGTTAGAAAAAATGATTGGTTATAATATATCTTGAACAATCACTTTTATCCAGAATATATTTATATTTAAATAAACATTAGATTCATAATATATTTTGACAGAATGCATTTTGTTAAGAAGGAACTTTTTGCTCAAAATGTATTTTGAAAGAAGGAGTTGATAAACGTTGAAGTCTGTAAGCTAACAGACTTTTGAGCCTAAAATACATTTTAGACATTTGAAAAGAGTTGTCAAACAAGCACAAAACCAAATTGATTTTTGTTTGAAGGTTAATAAAATTAAATGCATTATTTAAAAATATTTGTATTTCTCGTTTTTCTCTAAACTAATTAGCCTGATTTATAAAATAATATATAAACATATTGTATACATAAAAAATACTTTTAAGTAGTATATTTAGTTTCGTTAATTTTCCTAACAAAAGTTGATTGACTTTTATATTAAGGAACATAGGTAATACTAAACTATTTTTCAACTTCCTTCAGCACTCTAAAATATTTTTTTTATGCCTTTGTATTATATGGACAAAAACACTTTAAGCCTCTAGATGTACACATCTAGAAAAAAAATACTTCAGAGTAATAGATATATTAAAAAATACTTTAAAATGTTATCAATCCTAAAAATATTTCAATAATATATGACAAAATATTTTTAAAATGTTGAATAGACGTGAAAAATGCTTCAAATTCAAATCGCTGAAACTAACTTCTCCAAAATACAGGAGAAAGATGTTAAGCTTATAAATGTTTTAATTATGTCCAGCTTCTATTAATCGTTGGTCTCATCCTGTTTCATGTCATTACTGGTTCATCTGATTGGACCCTTCGTCATGATGTTAGATTCAATAATGGGCAAAGTTAGAAAGTTATGCTCCCTTCTATGGAGAATATAAGGTCCTACAGCCTAATTCATAAAATCCAGAAAAAAAAAAGTCCATTGTTCATATGGAGAATTAATGTTAAGAGACAATTAATTATTATAATTTAATTCATATAGATATATGCTTTAACAAATACGTGGCATCATGAAAAAAATGTTTAGATTCTGAACCTTTTTTTTTGCCCGAAAGTTTAGATTATGAACTTATTAAAATAGTAAGTATTGTACCATTTAACCATAAAATATCAGGTTAAAGGGCAAATTTGCTCTGGAAGTTTTTTTAGAGGTAATGTCACCCTAGAAGTGACAAAAACAGTATATCACCCTACCGTTAAGGTGACACAAACCGCCGTCTACATATAGTATCCCATGCCAAATTATAAGCCACGTCATCATCATCATAAAAAAGGGTTAAAGGGAAAATTTGCCCTGGAAGTATTTAGCGAGTTACATCTGGTGTTTGAAAATTTTTTTTAGGGGCAACGTTGCGCTGGAAGTGATAAAAACAGTACAATATCACCCTACCGTTAGGGTGATACAAATCACCGTTTGCCATATAAGATTCAGTGTCACGTGGTGTACATGTAGGATTTTTTTTAGCTTCCCTTTCACTCTAAAAAAAATAAACTTCGACATGGATGCCGATGACAAAATCACCCTCCTGGAGTTGGTCGCCTTTTGACTTGACTCCGATCGACCAGAGAAGGGCAGCGAGCTCCGGGCTAGTGATGTTGCCCTAAGCGTCCATCTCAAAGTGCCTCAATATCCCCCCCCAGATTTTCTGTCATCAGAGGAGGATGACGGAATTGTGACCAGAGAAGGAGTTGAAGAAGGAGACGATCTGTCTGGGGAGTGTGATAGTGAACAATGGAAAGATAGTGATAGTGAACAGTGGAGATAGTGAAGAAGGAAGGAGTTATAGTGAACAGTGAAGAGAGTTTTTTTTAGAGTGAAAGAAAAGCTAAAAAAAAGTCCTACATGCACACCACATGGCACTGAATCTTATGTGACAGACGACGGTTTGTATCACCCTAACGGTAGGGTGACATTGCACTGTTTTTGTCACTTCTAGGGCAACATTATCCTTAAAAAAACTTCCGAACACCAGATGCAACTCATTGGATACTTCAAAGACAAATTTTCCCTTTAACCCTAAAATATTTAACCTTCCCATCGAAACTAGAGGGTGCACAGTGACAACAGGTCCACCAATTAATGACATATCTGTTAGCTGAGACTCACAAGCTTATATCCGACCCTTATTCAACAACTTTTTGGACACTGGTAGTGAACAATCAATTTCTCTTCAAAACTTGGTTTTGACATGGCTAAACACCCAAATGAAACAAAACGGGAAAAAAGAATTGATTATGAGGCTTTAACCACAATTACAATAGAAGCATATCAGAACAGCCTTTCCATTTAGGTTACGGTGGTCGTTGGAGTGTAATAAGGGCAGTGTCCCACAAATTATATATATATATATATATTATAAAGTCTCCCTCAACCCATCATCTCTTATCTACTACATGCATGTTAGCATGGAGATGTGTGGATTTTCTTTGTTGTGACTTTGTTTATACTCCAATTTCAAACAATATTTATAATATAGTAGTTTGTATCCTATACATGTACATGAGTGGATGTAAGGTTTATACTCATTTACAAAAAGTTATATCATTTATCAGTTATAAAAGGTTGTCTTACCCTAAATACTGCCTTTTCTTCTTAAAATCACCCATATCAAAAACCATATAAAATTAGTTAAAATTATTAAATACACGGGACATTTACCTTTTTTTTGAAATACACCTTTATTTATAAAGATAATTGGTGAAAAAAAAATGATGATAGAAAGCATATGTGAGGAGTAATGAGAAAGAATGCGGTAAAATTGAAAAAAAAAATTCCATTAAATGATTTCAAAATTTAACTTACTTGAAAGCTTATAACCCTTCACAAATTTTAACCTAATATTTTAAAAAATGACTTTATGGCCAAGAAAATGCATACTCATTTTGTCTTGCTCTATCCATTGTAGCCCTCCCCACAAGGAGGAAACCACTCACTCACATACAGTCCTATTTAACCACGTGGGGGAATCGATCGCCCAACCACCTTAACAAAGAGGGCTTGTGGGTTGCCACTAGACCTAACACTCTTTGGCTTGCGAGCACCTTCTCAATTAATGCCACATCAAACTAACTTTCTTTCTTTCTTTCTTTTTGCCCCTTTTTTGGTTGAAGGATTTTGGGCATATATGGAATCCATCGACTCACTGAGCGCCCACACGACATTATTTTGAAATTCAAATATGTAGAGGGAGAATTACCTCTATTGTTTCATATTATTCATCTTTTTTCATTTCATCCCCAATCCAAATGGGTTTGGACCAGGCCCTAATCCAAATGGTGGACTATCATATTCCAACATCTCCTACTCACATTTGGTGGATTTAACATTGTTGATCCAATTTCTTTCTCTTCCTTCCTTCTTTTATACTAGGTTTGTCGTGACCATATGGGCATGACGCCTTCATTTTAGGTGTTATTACTACAAATCCCTTTCTCAGAGACCAGAACAATACAACCCTTTAGTGCAGTTCAATTATGTTAGTATAGTGCCTCTGATGTCCTTGATTTATTGATATATACTTTTCTCATTGTCAATCTAATCCCTCTTGAGTCATCATCAAACTCAGATTGACTTTCTCATAGGCCTAGTGTCCATACTTATGAAATTAACAAAGTAACATCATAAGGGGCAGTTCACAAACATCCGCATAAGTGTTTATATTTCAAGTATTCTTCATTTTGCTTAATTGTCACTTTAGACTGAATCAATCGCTTTCCTAGTATAACACCTTTAGATCACTTATATCATGACCGTAGGATGTATGCTAAAGTAGTAGGCATTGAAACACACCTCCATAATATTATTAAAGTCAAAGGATATCAATGAAATGATTGAAACTTTCTAGAACTCACACAAGAGTGAAGTAGGGATCTATTCACTTGCTTCCCATTTGCGGTTCTTTTAAGCACATACGATATGAATCGCATGCTACGGTGTTACTGTTACACTATAAGAGCATATGTCAATTTTTTTTAATCTTATTAACACCATACAAATTTAAGTCTAAACACTAATAGTATTTAAACCTAAATTCTTCAGCTTTACTCATTGAATGAAGTCAATTTTGAAGAATTTATTATCTGGCTACAAGTATCATGGATGTGAGTTTCTATGATTTGATCCACATTTATCATAATGGATCTCTTCTCAACTTACTTCACTTTTAATTTAAGACGACATTAAGTTTGTGTTTCTTCTCTATCATATTAGCATTTTTTTCTGCTTTGCTGATGAACATAAATGTCTCATCTTTGCATACTCATTCTGAGTGTCAAAGGCAGTTGCTCATGTGAAAGAGCCAACCTTATCTATTTGTACGACATACTAGACATAATATACTTACACACACATATATGAAGCCTTTGAAATCCCACATCAATTGGGAAGGGGAATGAATCACGCCTTATAATGGTGTGGATACCTTTCCCTCGTAGACACATTTTCTAGGTTATTGTAGAAACCCAGGGAAACAAAACCATACTCTATTTGCAACAGGGACAATATCTATGATGGAAGGCTTTGAGGATGTTACAAATGGTATCAGAGTCAGGCTTCCGGTCGGTGTGCCAGCAAGGATGCTAGGCCCCTATAGGAGTGAATGTGAAGTCCCACATCAATTGGGAAGTGGAACGAAGCATACCTTACAAGGGTGTAAATACATTCCCCTCGTAGACATATTTTTTGGGTTATTGTAAAAATCTAGGGAAACAAAACTTGCTCTATTTGCAACAGGGACAATATCTACGAGGGAGGGTTCTGGGGATTTTACAAAGCCATATTGAAGTATCTATTACTTCATATCCTATGCTTGTCAATGACTCATCATGTTTCTCATATATGTCCTTAGCTTTAGGCTTTGATTGGGGATTTTGCATAGGAACATGTTGTTCAGTAACAACTTTATGTGCTGCAATATCTCTCGCATACTTATATCTTTATATCTTAATTTTCTATAATACTTAGGGCCGTTTGTTTAAGCAATGGTTGTAGTTTGCAATGATTAACATTTGATTTGAAATCTAACTATCAAAATCACGATGTTTTCTAGATACTATTAACCATGCAGCCATTTGTACTACTATAGTCTATACTTTGAATGCGCATAATCAGTATGCCCTAAAGTTATCTCAAGACTTTCTGTGGATCAATCCAATATTTCTTACAATGGTTTGAATTATCACTGATTAAGAAGTCATGTCTCAAAAGAAGATATTTGGTCTTGTACATATCATAGTATACATTAGGCTACCAACAACATTTGTATGGAAACCCTTCCATTTTCTTCTATGTTTATTCAATTTTGGGATAATGATCAAGAATCATACTCATTCTTGATGTCACTAGGGTATTCGTTGGATCACATTGACTTATAATGAACCACTTAAGTTATTTTCGTAATATGATTCTCTTGCGATAGGGACATGATTCTTCTTGGGCAATATATTTGGATCTCAACTCCAAAATTACAAAATGCCGTACCCTATGTCCTTACCATCATTCTTTAATAGGCATCATTAAATCAATTATTTTCAACCAATGATATCATCCATGTAAATAGATAATTTCACAAACCGTTTTACAATAGTTTTGTATAACTAATTTGAAAACCACATAAGGTTACCGCTATTATATAACCTCAAATACCATTATCTGAATAATTGCTTTAGTCTATAAGAGGATCTTTGCAAAAATGTGTAAGGTTACTATTATGCAAAACCTCAAACACTACATTTAGTAAAAACCAACATTTACATTATGTAGATTTCTTCATCCAGATCACTACTCAAAGTACAAGTTTGCATCTAATAAATACAAACTTGAATCCAACGGCTAACTATTACTAAAATAATTTTGATTTTGAGCATACAACATGCAAGAAGGTATCTGCATATTCCATACCTTCCAGGTATCTCCATAGACTATACCTTCCTATTTGTGTGTACCCTATTGTAACTTACTTAGTTTTGTGATTACCAATTGATTTATTCACTTTTCTCTCAATCTTGAGAATCCACTTATTTCCAATAAACCTTTGGCCTTATGACAGATCAACTAATTTTTAAACTTGATTCATTCTTAAATAATCAACTCTCTTTCCCACTACTTTCTTCCATTCTTTCTCAATATTAGTTACTATTTACTGAGCTTATTATTTTTCTTCTTTATAAGCTCCCACTTTCAAAGACAATGAAACATCTTTGTATTGTTTTATACTGTCTTATCTATATGTCTCCTAAAGAGATATAGTACAATCAGTTTCACCTTTTTTTGTAAAATCATTTATAACTAATATGGTACCTTTTAGTTCTTTTTAGTCACAATTCCATCTTCTTTTTCACTCAAGAAAACTTCACCTTGATAAGCTCCCACGTGGAATCACTTTGGGAATACACAACAGACCCTTTTAGTCTACTTGTAGATTTACAGAAACATTTAAATCACAATTCATAGGTTGTGGAAAGAAGTGACAACTTTTGAGGGCACGTGGTTAAATTCAAAGTTACACACAACTTAATGAAATCAAAGATGTGAACTAATCCACCAAAGGTGGACACTTAATAATATTCTCCCACTCACATTTGGTGGGTTAGTTTAAGCCATCATTTACATAACCATGTTTAATAGCCTTTCATGATGCCTTTTAGCAACTCCATCTTCTGGTAGAGTGCATCAAACAATTAACAATCTAACTATCTCTCTTTACAGAGTTAGCTTTATCCATTAAATAGATATTCATGAATAATTGTCAACAAAGAGAATAACGCTTTAATCTTTGTCTTTTGCCCTTAAAATCTAATGACCAAATATAAAAGGATGGAAGAATTGCAATGTTTACTCGCATGAATTCCCTTACTAAATGAAACCTTCCCTTTCGCTTTACCTGCTAGACAATTATCAGTTGAGAACATTTCGTCATTGTGTCTAGCGCGATATGTAATCAAGTTAAAAAACTTGAATTAGAAGAAATTGTAAAGCAATCAATCACTCATAAATTACCAACAATATCTTGATTAGAGATTGTGCCAATTGTGTTATATTTATTATAACATCATGAAAGTTCATTTTGAAGCTGTTCTAAATGGCATGGGATTAGGAATCAATTTTATCAAAATTTTGTGTATGAAACACATTATGAAGAATTGGAGTTGGTTCACCACTCATAGTAAACTTGTAGGTTCTAAAGGTCTTTAACCTTGATCCTTATGTCGTTGCCTTTATAAAGCCTCTTTCTTTAATTAGACAACTGACCATACACAATAAAGGATCCCAAATCCATATTCTAATTGTTTGTGAAGCTTAAACATCGAAACACTCATTTGTAGATAATGATCCTTCACATAATGGTTAGTTCTATATGAAGTAAAGCCTTTAACCTTGCTTAGACTAACCTTATTCTTCTTGCCTTTCTATATACTCCTTTAAATAGTATATCGCCTTCTTGAATTTAGGCTTGTAGTGTGAAAGTGTGAAGGACCTACTCCTTGAGTGAAAACACTCCATCCAAATAATCTAGAAGTCTTTGGATGTTCATTTCCAAGCTCCAAATACTTTTGTGTATCATTATGGGTTAAATTAACTTTCATGAGCTCTCAATTGAAAAGAAGCATCTTGATGAACAACCTACATTTGTTGTTCATTTCAATATGCATGATCAATTTCTTTCTATTCCCTTGACATGTTGGTAACTTCACATAGATGTTGTGTAATAAGAGGTCTTTAAACTTAATTGTTTACCTTACATGCACTGCAGTGAAGGTACCTTCTAATTTCCTTTTTCGTACATATCACATGGCCATTGCTGTTGGATTTCTTTTCACATTTATTTATTTGTGATAGCACCTTGTAAGGTAATATGTACTTGCATTATTTTCATCTTTTGGCCATGTAGGTCTCATAGTTTTTGTTATGCTGAGTTGACTCTTAGCTGTAACGCTACCATGACACTTGATTAATGGTTTGACTACATCTTTCATTTACTTATAAGAGACCTTGTAATGCCATATATCACTGTTGTCCCCATTAAGTTTATTAATTGCATTCTTGTTCTTTGTAACCAATCTTGGCTTAATTACTAAAATCATCTCACATATTGGGTTATTCATATTTGATGTTAAACCAAGAACATATTCAATATATAGCACATTGCAATATATAATGTTATGTACTTGTATTATTTTTTACTAAAGAAATAATAACACCAATGGGTTTATGATCAGGAGAATACATTTGTACCTCCCATCACACAAACTCCAAAAATGTTACTATTTTCTATCAAGAAGTTCATGCAAGAACCTTAAATAAAATGTTTAATTATGGCTTTCAAAAATTTTCTTTTCTAAAAACTCCCACTTAGATAGAGTATATGAAATTAGCTCCTATTTAGAGTAT
The DNA here is from genome assembly GCA_006871305.1 of Vachellia collinsii. Lineage (NCBI taxonomy): Eukaryota > Viridiplantae > Streptophyta > Magnoliopsida > Fabales > Fabaceae > Vachellia > Vachellia collinsii. The sequence continues at coordinate 110,752 of QFDD01000010.1, read as the reverse complement.
AGAACATCTTTAGAATACTTAATTACTAAGAGCTCATACTCAAAAAAAGTATTTGACATTTACTTCTTCATGTATTTCAATTTACTATTTTCATTATGTCTCATCTTTTAGGAATCAAGACAATATAATATTTTCATCAAATTTTCAGTTTATTTGATTTCATCAAACTCTATTTCAATCAAACTAATGTTTAAAGTGTTAGGCATTTATGTTTCTCAAACCCAAACTTAGTTGGTTCTCTTTGACCATTGTTTGACAAAATTTTGTAGGAATCTCATATTCCTAAACAATACGAAAGAAGTAAGTCTATATTATCTCAACAATTTCTTAAAATTTTCTATTTTCTTATAAAAATATTTCAAATGTCTTATGCAATGCATGTTTGTTTCTTTATAGAAACATTTTTTTTCTCTCTCAAGTCTTTTATAATTTCAAAAGTAGAAAGTTGGACTAGGCTTAGTTTACTTTTTCTTCTTATAAGATGGGCTACTTATTTTGTACTTAAAATGCACGTTTCTTTAAATATTACCTTGATTCAAGGTTTTAACGTTAGGGGATTTATTTATTTCAGAACCCCTTGATCAAATCCTACCTCTTTAATATTTGATCATTTACTTTCACCTCCTCTAAGGATTGTTAGAACTTGAACATTGACATTGATCTTATCAAGATAGTGAATATTCAGTTCTTATTTCAAGTTCATCTTTTAGATTTTCTTTCGTTTGCACCTTTTGTACAATTTTAGGATCAAATGGAACCTTACTCTGAATCATTTTCCTCTTGATCCTCTTTATGATCTTCTCCTTTTGGGTTATCTCTTGGAGTCTCATACTCAAATAAAAGAAAAATTAGATTTCTTCATATGGACTCAACGCTTAGGGACGTGGCTAATAACTTATTTCTTTTATGAATTACCATCATGTAGTTCACATTCAAGTTTAAGTTCTTCCACATAATCAAATTCAAAAGAATAAAAAATCCTTGGCTATGTGTTTTCAAAACTTTCTAAGTTCAAATTTATCAGAATAAGAATATTATAATTATAAATAATTACATATATTTTGATATTTCTAAAAAGTGTAAAAATAATGGAGTATGGCATTAAAAACTCTAAAATAGCTCCATTTAAGCTCTTAAATATGTCAATAATATGTCCAATAAAGCTCTCAAATTTACGAAATTTTAAAAATAGACAAAGCCTTATTTGGAGTTTAAACATACCCTCATGTACCCTAAGGAGGAGAAGCAATTGAAAATTTATGGGAAAATGATAAAAAGAAAGTAATCCACTCTTGGTAAAGGCGCGTATAACACACGCGTAGCCTTAACAGCATGTGTAGATCACACATGCCAAATGAACGTGCTGCAGGCGCTGCATACTGTTGGGATGTGCTAGTCACATGTCCAAAAGATTACTGACTAGTTTCCACGCGCCAATGTCACATTTTCCAGCCTTTTTCCTTTTATTTTATTTTATTTTATTTTTTATTTGTTGGGCAAATCCGGTGGCCCAAGTTGCCTTCCCTTTTATGCTAATGGGCTAATTTAAACGTCCAAAACAACCCTTTTTTTTTAATGACCCAGTCTGAAATGCGTAGTTTCAGTTTTTTTTTTAAAAAAAAAAAAGATACAGACGAAACGACGCCATTTAGAAAAAATACTTGACGCTTGATACTTGATTCTTGTGGGATAAGAAATGTTTCAAGAGAACCATGCTGGGTCTCAGTATCATCTTTTCAGTCACTCCCTCTTGCATCTCAATGCAACTTTCCGCGTTTGCATGCAAAGAAATATTCAAACCAGAGTTGTGTTTTCTATGGCGATAGATGTCAAATGGTTTAATATCCGGAGGATCTACCTTGTAATCAGCTAGGGCATTGTTCAAATTTCTTTGAGCAGAATGAGGTCTCTTAACATAACCATCCACACTGTTTTCCCATGAATGATCAGGAAAAGATAATTTATCTTGATGTCTGTATGCTTAAAAAATGACTTTAGATTCAATTAAACCTCAACCTAAGTAACAGAGATAGCCCAGTGCGAGGCCCAGTGGCAATCCCAGCGATCAAGGTTCTCAGGAGGTTCCACTCCTACAACCTAAACCAGTGACAGTCCCAGTGACCAAGACACAAAAGAGGCCCCAAGCCTACGATCGATTCCAGTGACTAAGACATACAGGAGGCTCTATGCTTGCGACCCACGCCAACGACCATTTGTCCCCGGTGATACAAGCGTCAATCTGCTTACTTGCGACCGTCACAAGATCTTCATAAATGTCAAACCAGCCCGTTGAGATCTATGAATTTAGCATCCACGTTGCCTAGATTCTTGGAAGAGAACCACAACCGTTCAACGGCTAGTGATTGAGGATTTTATCTATTTATTTTGCTAAGTGATAGAAATAGGAGGATCCGGAATAACTTCTTTTGAAGCTCCTATTCCCTTCCTCATCTTCTTCGCTCTCTGAATATCTCTCTTTGTACTCAAAGTTGCTTACTGTACTCTGTTCTAAGCCATAAATTAGGAATACACCCTTAGCTATTTTATATATATATATATCATATTCTCTTCATCCTCGTATTGGATACCTACCTTGTGATTTTCTTTAATAGTGTTAATACCTAAACCACACTCTTTAAACGCATAATTCCCAAATTCTGTACAAACAATGTCTTGAACTGTTTGATGCTGAAAATCTCTCAGCAGGGGACAAACTATATATCATGGTTTACAGAACTAGGACTAAAACCAGGGGACAAGTTTTTATCCACACTTGTTTGCATGAAGTGCATGTTTGATGGTACGTAATGAAGAAGATTTGACGTAAACCTAGATTCAGTAAACATGTTGCCAATAATTAACAAGGGGCTTGATGAAGGAACATGCAGATTCATACTATATGTAAGATGGAGCCATACTGGAATAGTGCCAATCAGTATATATCCCCTTAGACATGGTTTCTTTATAGGTACTTGCCCCTTTGTGCATCCGTGAGCATGGCCAAAAAATTGTGGACCATGACGTGCAAAACTATCTTGCATTTTGAATCCAGTCAAATTGTTTCAGTAGTTGAAGCTATATGTAGACGTGAGAATCAAAACCAAGGTTAAAATAATGAATCTTCTAGTTGAGATCGTATTACAGTAGGCACAAGAGAAGAATCTCATTTGAAGAAGGTAGTTTCAGATAAACCACAATACTCTAGGAGATTAGTTCATAGAACAAAGCAAGAAAAGAGATAAATATAAATCCGGTAAATCTCTATATAACAAAGTTCATATCATAAGAGGAGATACAATCATGGAATAATCCAAGTAGAAAATAGATCATACAATTCCAGCAAGGCACAACATAATCATCATTCGAAAGGCAGAATTACAGGCATTCAGAACTATTTTACGTTCGGACTCTTCACACTCAAAATGAAAAATAGAAAAGGTAAATGCTTACGGAGTCCTCAATAACAGATTCAGAGTTGTTCAAGCTTTTACTCGTCATCTTTGAATGTGAAAAACAAAGAGAAACTTGGTAGAAAACGTAGCGACCCAACGACGGCAGAGACAGAGATGAGAATGCCACAGTGAGAGTGTTCCTCGTCTCGCGATTAAAGATACTTATGATGATCATTATACCCAAAAAAGAGTGCTAGTGATCATTCAAGACTCTCAATACACACGATGGAAACGATTAGCCTATGACGCTAATACCAAAGCGTTTTTTTATCCGAACTGAATGGTACTCTATCTGCTGTTAGATTTTCCACATCCCTTGAAACGATAGTTAATGTGTGTGTACTGCATATATCTCTGTATATATGCATATGTGGATTCAAGGGAAGGACCTTGGGAATGGCTTGTTAGATATTTTATGATATTATAATTATTATATGTATTAATTAGGTAATTAATAAAATATCCTGACCGTGACCAATGGTTAATTGGGCTGAGCCCAGATAGGATAACCTTAGTCAGTTTTATAAAAAGTCGCTCTCTGATGATGGGAGCGACAAGTTAACCTTGATGACCATTCATAATTACTTTTGAGATTTCATGATTGGTGGGGGCTATTCATCATAGCCATCAATGTACCCTTCTTACCAGTCAGAAGAGACATGTCACTCTGATTTATATTTTAAGTTATATATATTGATTTGTTATCTATATCCTTTTCTCATTATTGATATTGAATCTCAAACTGAAAAGATAAAGTGATGATGGTGAGAGGTAACGTCTCTTCTACTATTTTATGTGTCTACTGTAAAGAGTTTATAAATCTGGTATATACTTGATTAATCATGACCTTTTCCTAACATGGCTAACTCACTATCTAGTGTTGACAGGTGGGTGCAGGACTGTGGTAAAAAGCTATTTTGAGTGTGTGAATTTTTCTAAGGGCAATTCATGAACAACACTTTGATTAGATAACTACCGGTTAACCAATTTTGCTAATAGTAATTTATTTTATTGCTAATATAAAATATAAAATCATCAATTTTACAATTACAAAAAAAACAAAAGATTGAAATTAAATAGTTTGAAATTAAGACGAACCAATCAATCCATATATTCTCAAATATGGTATAATAGATTAATCATATATGATATGTTTGATTTAGTGTTAGAAGTTATTTTTCTAATGTGATTTATGATGTAAGTATATGAGATAAGTTTTTTCGCAACTTGTGTGAAAGTAATTTTTTTAATGCTTTGATAAACAGACACATAATATATATAGTCATCGAATGCCACTTTAAACGAAAAAATCTTTTTGAGAAACACTTGATGCATTCTTTTTTTATAAACAACATTTTTTCTTATTGTTTTGCTCATGTATATGCATCAATTTTGTTTTATCATAAAATTTACTACATTTTTAACCTTTTTAACGTCAATCATCATTTTCTCCATTCATTTTATCTAATTCACTCATTCTCTCTCACTCATCGTAATAATAAAATGTTTAAAAAATTATATTATTTTGTATATTTATTACTTTTAACCAGTGGATGTGAGGCATAACAAGGAATGGAGGAACTCAAGAAAACAATAAACGACACTGCGTAAGCATATAGCACCCAAAACAGCACCGAAACGACACCATCCTATCGATCTCAAGCCAAGCACCGCTCTAATCGGTGTTTCTCAATCCTCGCCGAACGCATCAGAGAAGGGACTCGGATTCTGGCTTCTGCGAAGAAGCAGTAACTGCTGAAAGCAACAGAGAAGATGGGAGATGACAGAGAAGATCCGCAGAAACTGAAGCGGATAGCAGCGGCTTCCTATGACTACGAGAACGACCCAAGATGGGCCGACTACTGGTCGAATGTCCTCGTCCCTCCCCATTTAGCCTCACGTTTCGATGTCCTCGAACACTATAAACGCAAGTTTTACCAGCGCTTCATAGTATGAACTCGTTTATCTAACCCCCACTTCGATTAGTGGATGCTTCTGTTTAATTGTTGTTGTGCATGTCCATTTCCGGTTCTCTAAACTGGATTGAAGTGGTAAATTTCTCTCGAAGTCCATTCCTATGTCTATTCCAAAATTGCTAATGTTCGTTTTCTTTTTTGTGAATGGAAACTTGAAAATATCATTTGGGCTGTACTTAGCATTAACCTTCCTTGTTTCAGGATGTATTCAGATTGTCTGCTTTATGTTTCATAATTATTAATATCGAGAAAAGGGTGTTGTGATCATTTTCCTTCAAGTATCTACTTGCCCATTGGGTATTTGAGTTCTTGTAGTTGTGGCCGTATTATTATACAGCGTTCTTACTTCGTTTTTTTTTTAATTGGCCGGAGTTTTTACTTGGATTTAGATGCTTGAACTTCCAACAAATAGGAGCTTCATAGTGTTAGTCAATGCCTTTGTGGGTATTAGTTGACTGCTAAACCATGAATAGTTATCGGCATCAAGCCATATGTTTGTGTTATTTCTTATCATACCCCGTCCCGTACCACTTCAGATTATCATCATCTAGAATTAATGTAGTTAACCTCAGTCTGTTGCTGAGTAATTTGTCCGTGTCAGATGGATCACAAGACAATTTTATCCGGCTGTTGATAAAGTAAGAACGGACACTTTTGTCATATCTATCCACGGTGGATCGCTTAATGGTTTATTGATGTTTTAAGGAGAGATTAGACGTTGATTTTTGGGTCATTAGATTTATTGTGTTGAGTTAATTTAATTCATTTTCTTAACCACTTAGGACAGTGTATTCGATTAACTTCCTTTTGCATTTTAATGTTTTTAAAGAGTACTTTGTTGCTCATATGGTCCATACTAGAATTAGATTGTGCACTCTTTGGAGGTAGCCACAAATATAAAAGTTCACATATAGTTTGACTTACCTTTAATTTCCGTTTAGATGCTGCATAATGTATGTTTCTCTTATTTCTTAAATATTCAATAGGATCCTGAGCTCATAGTTGAACCAATGTCTGCTTGTGGTTCATCCCAGCCCTCCCGACCTTCAACAACAACATCATCATCCGGAAGAAATGAACAAGCTCCCTCACGAAACTCAGGTAGATTTTTCTTTGCAATCTTTTCTTGCATTTGTAAAAGCATTTAAAAAGGGTAAAAAGAGGAACAGAAAAATCTTTATGAAGCCTAGGTTCCTTGTTGGTAATGTTCTATGGTTCTTCAGTTGAAGCTAGCCTGATCTTTTTTATGACTATTGATTAATTTTCAAACGTGATGCTGCAGGAACAGGATCAACCAGTAGAACCTCAGGAACATCTGCAACTGCAGGTTCTCACCCGTCTTCTTTGCGCTGGGATAGGCAGACAATTCAGTTTTCTGTTAACGCTTGGGTGAAGTTTTCTAATCATTGCTCAAATATGAATTAATTCATATGAACAAGTTTTTACTTATAAATTTTAGTCCCTTGAATCCATATTGTATGCTTACTCATCTGAAATTATTACTACTACTGATTCTTCTATGAATTTCTTTTATTTAGGTTTTTGTTGTTGCTGTCCTTGCCATCATCCCATTTGTACCTAGGAATCTTTCACAAAGGGCCTATCGACTTTCTTTTATGGGCACAGTTTGCTCTTCTCTATACTCTTTGTTCTCACAATATGGGGTAACTTTTCTGATCTGATTTTACACTTTATATTATCCTCGTGATGTTTTCAGGTCTAGTCATTTATACATTGTCTTCTATATTGCAGAAACCAAGAGCGTGGAATTTACAGGCACTTCAAGTTTACTTTCAGTCAATAATTGCAACCAAAGATTTTATCTATTTCATCTACTGCATTACATTTGTTACTTCACATCTATGCCTTAAATGTGAGTATTACTTGGCTAGTTAATCTCATGATACTTTTGCTTGTGTCTCTGTATTTGTAAATGTAAGTAATATTCCCATTTCTCCATATAACTTCCATATCTTGCTTTTGCGTGACATGTTGAAATTTCTGTTTTAGTTGCTTTGATTCCCATCTTGTGTCGGTCATTGGAGCATGTTGCTAAATTCCTCAGACGTAATTTCAGTCGCTCCACTCTGTACAGGTGAAACTTTAACAATCTATGGTTCTTGTGGTCATGTCATTTATTGAGTATAAGTCATTTAGTGCAAATGTTGTTTATGGTTTGTATCAAGTAGAAAACCTAAGATTCTCTCTTCATCTATTTTGCATGACTATTGATTTTTCAGTTAATCAGTTTATTTTTTGAGTTTTTTTTGTGAGGTCAGTATGATGCAAACAGAATTTAGAAATATTATCGTTGGGAAAGAATAGTTTTATCAATGGATTTATATCATTGTACTTTAAATGATGGGTGACCGTTTTAAATTGCTTGCATTAGAAATTTATAGAATATAGTTTTCTTTGGGGTGGACGGGCGACAATTAGCCTTTCTATTTTTTACTTTTCTTTTTAGCAAAGCTAGTTCCTATTTCTAGTTGATAACTACTCCCTGGTGCTAGTCTTTTTACTTGAAACCTTGTTCAACTCATTGAATTTGCTTCTGATTGCCAATCTTCTGTTATTTTTAATTCCTGTTATTTTTTTTGTTTATATGGAATTAGAAGCCTAGAATCTACTTGCTTGTAAGTTTCATATAAGTAATATATTTATTTCTTTTCTTATGTGAATAGGAAATATTTGGAAGATATTTGTGTTTGGGTGGAGTCAAATTATGCTACTCTCAGTATACTGACATCACATGCGGAGGTTGCAGTGGGCTTCCTTCTGATCATAGCGCTATTCTCGTCTGTTTCTCAATCATTTTTCTTTGATTTTGACTCTAATGTTCCTTTTCTGCATATCCTTTTTTTGTGTTGTAGATATTGAGTACTTCAAGTAATTCTTGTACTTTTTTTATCTCCAATGCAGGTGGCAGCGGAACATAATACAAACATTCATGTACTGGCAGGTTTGTTTCTCTTCGAATTGCTGGTTTGACATTCTTCTCTGTTTTTACTGTCTTTTTTCCTCCTGTGTTTTTTCAATCTCCAGCAACTCTTTTGGTTTGGGTCTTTGCCTTTATTACATGGGACAATTGGGGGGACACCCCTAAATTTTTGGAACCTCGCAACTCCTCTTTCCCCCATTCAATTAAAGTCCTCTAACATTGATAGGTCTATAATTACTCATGGGATGATAAGTTTACGCTTGATCATTTAGATCCTGGATAATTGTTGGAGTTTGCATGAATTATGTTAATATATTTTGTTTGTCTTTTTTTGCAGCTTTTGAAGCTCTTGTATCATGCTCCTGCTACTGCTGCTCACCATCAAAATGTATGGGCTAAAATTGGGAGGGCTGTTAATCCATTTATCAATCGTCATGCTCCATTCTTGAATACTCCATTATCGTCCATACGAAGGTGGTGGTTCAGATAGAAGTGAGAGAGAACACAGTGGCAAGTAATTCTATTGAGAAATTACTCAACTCTCATTTACAAGCAGAAAGAATGTCAGATCGAGGAACAAGTAGCTCTTTTGACCATACATAGAACTGAAGTTTTTTTTTTCATGTAGCTTGTTTGAAAATAATGATTCGATTATGGATTGTGCTTTTGCTTTGGAATTGTGTATGTCCTTAATATAGCTTCTATCAATGTCTCAAATAAAATTGTATGCAAAATTTTGTACCGGGACAAGAACTGTTCTTTACTTTTTTTTTTACGAAAAATAAATTGTTGAAAAGTGTTTTCCTAAAGCATGTTTATTTGCCATATTATTTTTTTTAGCTATGTTAGTGTACATGAGGTTTTGTGCATTTGTTTGAAATTTGAACAAGTTCTACTGTACATGGATAGTAAATAATATGGCTTTTATGGATTGCAATGTTTATGTTGAATATTGATTATGATTATTGGAGCTAGAATTGCCCTGGCGAAGCATTAGCCTTTTCCCCAATAAATCTTGATTCGGGGATTTAGATTTTAGTTATTTATTTAGTTCCTCGTATCAGGGTTGGTAGTTTGTGCACTTGCCGTTTTTAATGGACGTGGTAGCTTTTTCATAGCAAATATACTGTCTTTGTGATTCTATGTTCAATCCAGATTATGTTCAGAGCATCTTAAAGTATGTTTTCAAAAGTAGTGTTTTTCAATAACATTTTCAGAGTAAATTTGTATGCATTTAGCAATCTTAATTATTTGTCAACAAAACTTATTATGTTAAATTAGTTTTTAGTATATTCAAATTTTTAAAGTATTTTTTTGTAGTATTTAATATTTTAAAGTAATTTTTTTTTTTGTAGTTTTGTCTGTGGCAATAATAAGTTGATAATGCTAAACTTTATAAAATGAAGTGCTCCTTCAAAAATATTTTAAGGTTTTAAATTTTAAAAAATTTATGATTATTGCTAAAAACCATTTTATAATAGTAGATGTACAAAGAATTATTTTAGACTATTGAGTGCAACTGAAAAGTTACTTTATGTGTTAAATGTTACTCTCATTTTCTTTGCTCTTATAGGTTTTTTAATATCACACCCTTCTAATTTTTATTTGGGTTTATGCAGTTTTAGTGTTTAGAGAGTAATATCTACCAAATTAAAATTGTATATGAACCACTGAGATATCTCTAAATTAAAAGTTAGATTAACTTACTTTCATTTGTTAATTGGCTAAATTATACAAAATTTATCTGAAAAATTGGGGTGGTTACTTATAAACTCTATGACATTTCAATGTTTAAATTTAATCATCCTGACCTTTTGCTTCTTTTTTTTTTTAACTATTACGAACCTCTTACCGTTAACTCATTATTATCCTTTTATTAGAAATTGATACATCACATTAATAAAAGACATATCGACTCCTATGTGGTATCCCATGTGAGATACCACTAATTATATCAATTCTTGGTGATGGTAGAATGCCATTTACCTATTTTAGACCACAATTTTTTCCTTTCATGCCCTTTTTTATGGAACAGGTTATTATGTTGTATACAGTTTTCTGAGGTTTGAAGTACTGATTGAGTTTTATTAATTACAAGATTAGCATTTTCAATGTTACAAAGTAAAGTACAGGGACTCACTTGTAATGATTCAAACTTAATGGGTTATAATCGAATTAAATAAAAATATGGTTATTAAATGATTTAAATTTTTCTTATTTTTAATCTCCTTCCCGATTGGATCGCATGTGTCGCTCTTCTCCGATCTCGGTGCTTGTGATCCCGCCGTGGAGATCTCTGCCGCTTCCCTTCTTTTGCACACTTCTTTTACAAAAGAGAGTAGTAGGAAAGGAAAATCGATTCCATATCTGGAGCCTTTTCTCTTATAACTCAGTCACCAACTAGGGTTGATTTCTTCGGCATTTTCTTTATCGCTGAAACTGTCAACTCTTTAGCTTGGCATTCCTATCTCGACCGCTACCACTGCTTCGTTTCCAGAGGCGTGTGTCACCGGCAATTCTCCCTATCTCGTGCTATCCCCTCTTCTTCACGTTCATAGAGTGAGCGATTGAGATGTGCTGAGCAGATAGATTGACAAAAAGAAAGGCTGTAACGGAGCCCGGCGGAGGGGTTCACTGAGAGATATATTCAAATTCATAGCCGGATGCGATTTTCTTTGTGCCGATTCTGTATTTCAAAGTCCCCCGTGTCGGTTAGGGGAGTGCCTGACTGGCAATCGGGTTCTTTGTGATTGGAACTTGGAAGGAGGCTGTTTGGGTTTAATAAAAAATACTCGTTCTCATTTGAATTACGTGAGTGTTGATCTGCATCCTAACTCTGTCTTCTCCTTGCTTCAAATTATATTGGCTCTTCTCTTACTCTGATGTTTCTCTGGAATTGGTCATTGGCTCTTGTACGACGGCATGATCTGAGATTTATTGTGATATGATTTTATATGTGCACTGAATTTATGTTATTGCAATATATACTTACTAATGGGCATGATTTTGTGGTTGTGAAATGGAGGTTGAAAACTTATTCATACGCGATTTTTTGATGAATTCTGAGGACCATGAATAAGTTTTTTTTGGGCATTGTCTTTTGTCCATGTGCGATTGTTCTTGCTATGTGTGAATTGTGATTACCGGCGTGTGGATAAGAAGATTTTCAGACCCTCTGTTGCTGTTATTTGATTGAGATCGTGGTGGCTGCCATTGCTATTGTTCGTCTCCAAAATATGAATAATTTTACTGGATTAGGTTTCCAATTCTCCTTTCTATTTCAGATTATAATGATATGGAAGCCATGAAGCTCGGTCAATATCTTTGTTGTTGTTGGTGACGGTAGTTTATGTAATCTATTAATATGTTTACACAATTGTAGCCCTTGATAGTCATAAACTAACAACTCCTCCTATGAGGAAGGTTGCTCTGTCCATCTTGTTTGATTTGCACCTTGTTCAGGATTTGATTGAGGTAGTTCACTAAGTATTTGGTGGCTTTTCTGTAGCAGATATTTGTGGCTTGGTGGTTTAGATGGCAAGGGCAAGAGATAGAACGGAGGATTTTAAAGATGCTGTGCGACAGAGTGCTCGCTCTTTGGGGTATGATGAGGTTAGTTTATTCCCTTGATTCTATTATGCTGAATGCCAATAAATTCTGTTCCTAATAAATAATAATTTAAGTTAACTTTGTCAACTAGGTCAAGTAAAATTTTTATTTCAAACAAATTGTTGGTCATGAATCTTGAACATGGTGCATTGTAATTGGCTATTGTTGCTGGATCATTTTTCTCTGGTGCTGTGTTCATTTGGTCTCTTATGCAAGGCCAGTCAATTTTAATGTTGCCACCATCCTTTTCCTTTTCCCATAATTTTTCATATAACTTCTTTTAATATAGTGAGTATAGGATGCACTAGTGTCAACACATCACACACACACACACACAGATTTGTATATATATATAGATGGATTGAATCTGGGGGGAATTACTTTAGGATCCCAAATAAGAGAATTAATATTAATAAGGTCCCCAGATATTGTTAATGATAGCTGCTTCATTTGTCAATGGTAACTGTTTTAGTTGTCAATGGGATTTTATTGATATTAATTCATTTGCTTGGGACCTTACAGTAATTTCCCTTTAAATCTACTGCTTGCCTTTTTGAGGTGTTGTTTTTGGGGGATGAGGGCTTTTTCAAAGGGAATCTTTGTTACATCACTGCCTTATCTCATATACTTTGATTCTTTTGTCAGGCCAAATTGGCATCAGTCATGGCTTCCTTTATTATTCACAAACCTTGGCAAAGGTCACCATTTACCAAAGCTGCATTGAAGACGGTAGACTCCACGCTTCTAGAACCACCCCCCCCCCCAAAAAAAAAAATTCTTTGTTGAAAATGTATTCACTACGTGATTAGCACTGCTGCAATTTGGTTGCAAAGCTATGCGCTCTAACACTGCTATCTTATTATTCACTAGGAAAAGAAAGCAATGTTATATTTACCATTTAAATCAATTATTTTTATATTTCACCTTAATCTCTTTTTTTCCTTTTTCTTTTTGTTTATTAGCTTGAGAGCATTGGAGAATTGGACCAGTTCTTGTTGAAGCACAGAAAGGATTATACAGATCTGCACCGCACAACTGAACAGGAGAGAGATAGCATAGAGCATGAAGTAAGCTATGTGATTCGAACTGAGAAACTAGTTTCTGATCTTATTGGATGTATCGCTGTATATACATTAACACTAAGAAAATACAAACTGGGATTAATTGTCTTGCTTTGACTAATACCATTATTAGATCAAGCTTGTTCTATCAATTTGCTTCCATTCAGTCTGGATTGTCTATTACTCAGTAATATCTCTAAGTTGAGAGTTTTAACTCATTTTTGCAAGGGATATTAGTTCCTCATGTTGTTGAATGCAATTGCCCCTCGTTGGTGTAGAAAATTAGTTGAGCATCTTTGAAAATATATTGTATATATAGATTTTTAACATGATTATTTTATTTGTCCAGGTCAGTGCGTTTATTAAAACTTGCCAACAGCAGATTGATGTTCTCAAAAACAGTATTAATGATGAAAATGTGAACTCAAAAGGTTGGCTTGGCATTGCAGCTACAAAGTCTAATGCTGACACTGTAGCCCACAAACATGGGGTGGTAAGGACTTCTCTTTATTTTTGCCTTTATTCGATTATTAGTTGGTTATGTTGATGAATGATTCAATTTTAGTGCGTTAAAGAAGGAGAAGAGCACCTTGGTCCTTGCCATTAGTGCAAGTTGGTTAAATGGGTTTTGACTATTGATATCCTCGTCTGTACTTCTAGCATTGCCATTTTACAGCAATCAAAGTTATAGTATTCTGTTGAATTCTTTCCTGCTAAAATGTTGTGTGGACAGAGCTGTTTAATTGATTTTTTCTTTGCTACTTTCTTGAATATAGGTTCTAATTTTGAGTGAGAGACTCCATTCAGTAACTGCTCAGTTTGATCAGCTCAGAGCTGTACGCTTCCAGGATGCTATTAATAGAGCTATACCACGATGGAAACTTAATCGTATGTCCAAAAAGGATTCTGCAGAAGCTTCAAACTCAGGCAATATGGAGCTCAGAGAACCTGAAGAATCACACAATGAGCCTCTAAGAGTCCAACAGCAACTCTTGGATGATGAAACACGTGCCCTTCAGGTTATCGGAATTTTCTTTCTTATGAGTTTGTATAGGACTTCATCTGTCATTTACACACAGCCACTGGCACAATAGAGAAAGAGAAAGTAGGGAGACATAGATAAATCCACTGGCAAACCTTCCTCACAAGAAGGAAACTCACGACTTGCTTGGCCATCATAAAAATAAATCTAAGGTTTCCTCCTATAAGTTTTCCCATATTTCCTATCACACTTGTCTTGTGATTGTGTGAGATTCTCATCAGAAATCCTTTGCTTGGTTTCTTTTCTTGCAGGTGGAATTGACTAGTCTTCTAGATGCAGTTCAAGAGACTGAAACAAAGATGGTGGAAATGTCTGCATTAAACCACTTATTATCGACCCATGTTTTGCAACAAGCTCAGCAGATCGAGCTCCTATACGAGCAGGTTAGATGTCACATTGCTCACCCCTTTTTTCTTTTTATCTTTCGGCTGTTTAGGTGTCTGTGCAGTTATGTTTCTCCACTGTCATGGATCATTGCCACTTGTTTGCCATAGTTGCCTCCTATTCCTATCTCATGTATTTCTAGCTTGAATTTTCCGTCTATTCTTTTATTCCTTGATAGAGTCAAAATATGCAGCTTTCATAAGCTAAGGTTTTTATATTTGATAATTGAAACAATCCAGGCCACTTGAAGAAGTGCAAGAACCTTGTTGCTCTTGTGAATGGTGGAAAGACTGAGGCTTGGATGCGTTACTTGTTTAACTTTGTGCTTAGCATATATCTGGGAGATTTTTGAAATGAGTATTAATCGACTTCACTGCATATGGGTGTCTAGCTCAGGTGTGGCAAACTTCTTTACAGGATGCACTTACGGTGATCATATCCTCTTTCCCTATTAAGGGAGCTGGAATCCTGTAAAGAAGTTTGCCACACAAATAGATTAGATAGTCTCATAAGGCTTGTAAATTCCCATTGCACACAATTTCAACTCTGGGCATTCTTTAATCTTATATAAGCTTCAAGTGGGGAAAAAATTCATTATACCCATTGGTAGTATCCTAAACTCCAAATTCATTTTCAAGCGCAGATATTTAATCTTACAATTTTGGAACCATCACGCCATTTTAAATGGCACCAGGGTAGGCAGTTTAAAATTTAAGTATCTGTCATTGATGTTTCCGCTAGATTTAGTTTGGTCAAATGAAGTTCAGTAACCGTTGGCGTATTGGTTCCTCACAGTTATTTCATAGTTGTACGATGTGTGTTAATAGTTCTTATTCCGCATCCTGACAGGCTATTGAAGCTACCAAGAATGTGGAGCTTGGTAACAAAGAACTATCCCAAGCCATTCAGCGGAATAGCAGTAGCAGGACATTTCTTTTGTTGTTTCTTTTTGTACTCACTTTTTCTGTCCTCTTTCTTGATTGGTACAGCTAAACAAAACACATCACATTTTTTTTAGTAAAGTTATTTGCTTTATTCCCCCAATCAGTTAAATATCCCAGTGTTATTTATCCTCTGGGAAGATATGCTTGTCTAGATTTGATGTACACAAGAGTTAGAAGAAATGTAGATACATTGAAAGCTATCTGAGGAGAAATTTATCTAGGTGGAAGAAACTTGAAGATGCCTTGCTAGAGTTCGTTCACTCATTTATGTCCACTCTCTTTTTGCCCACCTGTAATATGAGTTAGCTGAGACTTGGATGAATATGAGCGTATCATATATTATTCATTAAGCCTGATATCCATTCATGTGATTTTCTTTTTTGGGGTTCTTGAGTCATAATATGGTTTTTTTATTTGAAATATATAATGAGTTTTCTTGTTTGTAAATGGAATTTTGTAAATGTCACTATTCGAACCACGTTCAATCGGTTGAAGTTAGAAGAATCAAAGGTAAATAGCATATACAATCCCTGTCAAGTCATAAAATTATGATTGTTAATATTATAAAAAAAAGTTGAAAATGATTCGGATATTTTTCGTCCTCTTTATCAATATTTACTATAGAATCTGGAGAGGTTTGACTAGTGTGTGAATTATGTCCACTCTCCAAGTCATGTTAGTTATCTGACAATGGTTGGTGTGAGTTATTCATGCTCCATTAAGCACTCACCTAAATCATGTTGGAGTAGTAAGTTCTAGTTCAACATCGTAACAACCGATAATTATAAGTTTACTATGTAGGTTGATAATGTAGTTTACTGTATATTTTTTGACATATATGAATTACAATGTTAATTTTTTTTCAAGTTATGAAGGAAATATTCAAAAATCTCGAACAAGGAAAGTTACGAGCGGATTATTCAAAATTTTGTCATATCAACAAACGCTGCATCAATTGATGTCCATTTAAAAAATCTAAACACAGTAAGTGTGCATATAATAATCAGTAATACTGATTAATTAGGCTACACGGAAACCTAGAAATTTGTCATTGATTTAATTCGGATATCTCTGCAGCAGGATAAACCTCAATAAAAAGTTGAAGAGTGGCGGAGATGGTTCAGAGACAAAGTTACGAAGATGTGTTTTTTTCCTATTAAAATTAAAAACATCTATATATAGTTTGGTCTAAGCATATAAGATTTCAAAAAAGCCTTTGGATCTGGAATTGGAGCCTCAAAGGAAATGTATGTGCTGAAAAAAATAGCCATAAATTTGAATTCGTTGATTTCTTGAATATCTAACAGTGTAATTTAGAAAAAAGCTTCGATACCGAATGATGTTATTTAAAAAAAGATCTATAAAAAAATCCTTCGTTTCTTAATATTCACTCACTTGTGTGTTTTGAATGATAAATTGTACGGTATCTTTTATGTATTTATTGTCTTTTATTTATTTTAATCAAACTTTTTATTTACAATTTTAATCTACGCTATTTGATTGTTCATAGTTTCTTATAAAAAAGAAAATAGTATAATTTATTGAGGGAAGCACTAAAATCAAAGGCAAGCAATTACTTGTGCGCTACCACCTTCATCTTTTGAACCACCCCTCCACGCTTTGCTTTTACCTTCTTTTGAATCACCTTAATAACTATGTCTTCGGCAAAGCTTATTGAAATTTCATCTACAAAGATATAAATTCGGTTTAACACATTCTGACTAAAAATAATACTTAAAAAATTTATATAATTAAAAAAATTTGTAAGATTTTATTAAAAAAAATATTAAATTTTGTTGATATGATTAATTGCATATTATCTCAATACTTTAAAAATGTATGATTTATAATGACGAAACAAAAGTAATAAAAAGTAAACTTAACGAAGGAGTAAAATTAAGCTTATTGAAGTTGAACGGAAGTATCATAAAATGGACCAAATTAAAGTTGATTAAAATAATAAGAACTTAGATGTGCAAGTATAGAAGAGAAGGAATAGATGGGGAGCCTCTAGTTGCTAAATCAGGAGACTCAAGACTGTGGAAAGCGCTAGTCAAGGTGTGGGAAAAATACAGAAACATGATATGTGTCATGCTGGGAGATGGAAGATCTACTAGTGTGTGGTTTGATAAATGGGTGGATGGTGAGGAGTGTCTGATTAAGTTTGTTCCATCGCACGCTCCGTATGACCCAAAGCTGCGGGTGAGCGACTTGGTTAGTGAAGCGGGAGAGTGGGACCTAACCCCGTTGGATAATGTATTACCATATAAGGTAAAGGAGAGCATAAAAAACATGATGCCTCCAAATAAGAATGGCATGGAGGATAAACTTCTGTGGAGATTCTCGGCTAATGGTCAATTTTCCCTAGCCAGTGCTTACAAGCAACTACATGAAGAGGAATGTGGTCACTTAAGGGGAAGTTTCGTGTTTTCATGTGGCAAATGTTACATGGAAGACTGTCCACGAATGAGATACAAAAATACTGGAATGGAGGGGATGATCTGTGTAGTGTCTGCCATATGGAATTGGAAGATCAGCTCCACGCCCTTAGGGACTGTGCTTATGCTGCTAGTATATGGAGGAGATTGATACCCCAGGAGAGATGGCGGGTTTTCTTCTCCCTGGGTTGGAGAAAGTGGATAAAAAAGAACCTCTGTAATAAGAACATCATGATGGCCAAGTTGAGATGGACAGAAGTGTTTGCTAGTGGGTGCTGGCACATGTGGAAATGGAGAAACTCCCAGGTGCATGACCCAGAATATTATATCCCATGGAATGCTGACCAGCAGATTAAGAACTTGGTGAGTAACTATGAGTCAAAGCAAAATCCGGAGGAAGGAAGAGAAGCTAGGGAGGAGATTATGAGGATAAGTTGGAAACCGCCCCCTCATGGGTGGTGTAAACTCAATATTGATGGAACCATCGTACGGGGGGAAATAGGGTGTGGAGGAGTAATTTGAGGGGACTGTGGTGAGTGGTTATGCGGATTCGTCAAGAAGCTCGGTAGAGGATCCATCCAAGAGGCAGAAGCCTGGGGAATGCTAGAAGGATTGGAAATGTGCTGGCAAATGGGGTTCAGAGCAGTGGAAGTAGAAAGTGATGCGAAGCACATTGTGGACAGTATTAATTCACAGGCCTGCAACATCGGTGACTATCCTGTCATTAGAAAGATTATGGAGCAACTCAAAGCTAACTGGAAAGTTTGTGTGCGCCATGTGTATCGAGAAGGGAACAAAGTGGCTGACCATTTAGCAAAGATGAGCCTAGTACAGAATTATGAGAAGCGTATATGGAGAAGTCATCCCGCTGAGGTTACTGACTTGATCAACCAAGATATCGTTGGGGTTTCAATACCTCGTCGTGTTGTAATTTAATGTTTCATGGCTTTGGCCCTTTCACCAAAAAAAAAAAAAAAAAGAACTTAAATTTAATTTTTAAATACCGAATGCCAAGTACCAAATTAAAAATTGAATAACAGATTAAACTATACATTTAGTTCTTAAAATTTATATAAAGTTTCAATTTGATTCATTAAATTTTAAAACTGCATGTTTAGTCCTTTACCGTTAATACTGTTAGTTTTACTTAACGAAAAATATTAATTCAATCATTATTCTACAATTAAATGATGTAAATTGTATTTAAATATTGATTATTTAATATACTTATTTTCACATTTTAAATTTTAACCATATTTTATCAGCATTTAATTGCAGAATTATCATTTAAATTTATTGAATCACCATTTTTGGTAAAGTAAAACTAACGATATTAATATTTAAGAATTAAAAGTGTACTTTTTTAATTTAAAAGATTAAAATAAAATTTATTGTAAATTTAAAGAATTGAATGTATTGTTTAACCATGAAAATAGAAATATGGCTTTTTTTTCTTTACTTTTAAAAGAAAATTAATTTATTTTTTCTTTTTGCCAATGACAAACTTTTATTTATTTATTTTTTTTCCATACCGTGGCTTGTCCAGACAAATCGGCCAATAAAATCGTTGTGAACAGAGATTTGACTCAGAGAACTTGGTCAAAATATATATTTATAAATTTGGGAATTAAATCACTGGTTCGTTACACTTCGCGAGGAATCGAGGCTGAAAGCAGCTACCATGGCAAATGGCAACTTCTCATTGTCCTCGCCGGTGCCGTCCTCAACCTAAACGACGATTTCATATTCCCTCTCGTTCTTATCCTATTCCCAGAGCTGATTCTCTCTCCCTCCCTCTCCCTCTCCCTCTCCCTCTCTTGCAAATGTCAATATTTTTTTTGATTTTCAAGCTTCGAAGCAATTTATAAGCTATGCCATATTATTCCCTCCCAAATTTCCTAATCCAAGTGAGGCACAATTGAGGTCGCTTTGTTATCGTCCTTACTTTTTGAGCTCTTTTTCATTCTGTTGCTTGCTCCAGCGATGGCCGCATCGGTGGCGACCTTGACCGGCCTCCGTCGAGTGATTTCGACGATTGGTGGTGGGAGAGCTATGGTTGATGTGGATTCCGGAGAGCTGAGGGGAGAAAATGGCTGTAGCAGTTCACGTGAGAAGCACGTGAGAGTCGCCGGGAGAAATGGCCCCTGGCCTCAGCTTTCTCGGCAATCGTCGTATAAAGAAAATATTGGTCACATAGCTGCCGAGACGTATTTGATTACTCGGCTTGCTTTCACGCTTCTTCAATGTTTGGGGTATTTGATTTGATTGATTATTCGCTGCAAGTAGAATGTTTATGTTTGAAACTGAATTGTCTAAGTCTTGATTGTGTTCGCGATTTGATAGTAGCATTTGATGATTGCTAGCGTTGGATTGAGCTGGAAAAAACATGTTTGAAGACGTAATTGGAAAAGAAGAAAACGATAGTTCTTTAGACGAACTTCAACTCCAGCAGCTTTGGGCGAAAACCCAAAAAGAAAAAGAAAAAAAAGAAAAACATTGCAGCGGCAACATTTGAAATCTTAATGCCAGTGGAAGAAGGTTCAGGTTGGTAATAGCAAACGAGAGGGGAAATGGTGTTTGTGACTGTTCGGCTTCCTATATAATGATGGGAATATTGGTGGCAAAAGCAGTAAACGGAAACGGATGGTTATGAAGTTGATGTGAGAAATTAGCATAAAAAACATTGGAATGTCTAGTACACGCCGCATAAATAATTATGTAAAATGTTGTGGGGAATTTTTCTTGTATTTTGAATTCAACGCAGCAGAAGAAAATCTGAGTTTTGCCCCGTTCTCGATGAACATGAATTTAAAAGGCTACCAAATCATACCACGTAATTTGTTGATATCGACATTTTTTTGAGGTTTAATGAGTTTTGAATCGCTATCCTATGGTCTTATTTTGAACCTTTGATTTTTCATCAATGTCGTTACCTTTGATTTTTCATCAATGTTGTTGTTTTACTTAGTGGACTTCAATGATCTTCAGTATTTCACATTACTTCTCAGAATGCTTTCTGCAATATACTGGAGTTGAAACTTATTTTAACGTCCTAATTGCCTTAGCTCTTTCATAACAAAATTTCCATGAAACTACAATCTTTAAGATTCTTTGACATGGAATTGAGTCATGTTTGTAACTTGTGCTCATTTAATTCACTATTGATACTGTTATAGGGTTGGTTATCTCTGGATTACACAATTACTTGCCCTTGGATGCTATGCCATGCTTCTTGTGCCTGGTTTTCTACGGGGTAGGCATCGTGTAATTGTGCAGCTTTTATGTACCTTACAAGTGTCAGTATCGATGGTTGTGTTATTCCTTTTCTTGTTTTCCTCTCGTTCCCCTTTCTGTAGAGTATAATTGATTTGAAAGAAAATGAAAGACTAGGCTGTCTCATGAAATAAAAAGAATAGAGTAGAACCGTGTTCATTGCTTATACAAGATAAGCTGCATGATATTCCTTCCGATACCCAGGACTTATTGGCAGTGCCAAAATTTTCTTCATTTACTCAGTGGACTCAAATTCACTCCAAAAAAAAAAAAAAATAATCACCCAAAGTTAGAAGTTGCCTCCCTGCAATGCAGGGGGATAGATTATTACATGCCCACATTCAGAGAAAAAAGAAAATCACCAGCCCAGTAATTCAACAGTAACCGTCTATTTTCAGTCACACACAAACACATATATTGATGGTTTAATAAAGCTCGTGCTATAGCTTGTTGCTAAACGCTACGGCTCTTGGCATCATGTCATATGTGAAGCTGGCAATATAAGTAGCTTGAGCCTGTATTAGATTGATATCTTAAGCATATAGGTCCTTTGGAAAGTCCTTAATCAGATGAGTTTAGTAACATGTTATCATTAATGAATGACCAATTATTTGATCTAAACACATTATTTGTGCGAAATTTCTCTATGCTATTTGTTGGTTTTCTTGATATCTAGTTCTCCGTTACTGTATGTTGTGATCTCTACTACCATGGAATGGGTTGAAATTCACTATGATTGATGGCTGTAGGTAGCCACACTGCATCAGTAGAAAGTAACACTTATTTTCTTAACTATCTTTGCAGTTGGATATTATTACTATTTCTCAAAGCGGGTAAAACGAAGTGTTACTTATGGAAATATGCCCAGGAATAGGTAAGTTTAGTAAAAATATGGTGACTTGAAAACAAAATTTCATTTGTACAATGTTCTGTTGATCATTTTATTTATTGAATGCCTAATTCTAGTTTCACATTGTACGCTTGCAGGATGGATCTGTATTTACCTACTGATATTCATGGACCCAAACCAGTTCTGATATTTGTAACTGGAGGAGCGTGGATTATTGGGTGAGTGACTTGAGATATCTGCATGATACTTTGCTTCAATTCGTTTGTTGGTTTACTTCACACTGTTAATTTTTACCCAGAAGTTGAGGTATCTGGTGGAGCATGATCTATCCATGCTTAAGCGTTTCTGTCAAAGTAGCTTACTGCTGCCCAGTTTAGAGAAAATTTATACTCGAGTCTGTGATATAGTGCGGTTTAATGTTTGGGCAAAAAATTTGAAGCGTTGATTTCATGAAGACCAATCCAATGTCATAGTAAACGGACTTCCTATATTGTTGGAAATAGGCTGGGTTGGTTGTGGACCTGACTTTTGTCAACTTTTAAAGTGCTGATGCTTGAATCCCAACAAATTTGTATGTTATAACATGCTGGAAACCTGTTCCATTGTCTGGTTTCGTCACTTGGAAATGCTATGTACCTTTTATACTGGCAGACATTGTTGCCTCTGTTTTAACTGAATATATCTGAATACTTGCGTTGACTATCAACATGTGTACAAATATTATAGGAGCTTGCATATGCATGTGACAACCTGATCTAGCTTGTCATGTTTTGTTGCTGCCTTAATGAGGGAGCATAAGGGTAGTTTTGAAGTCGGATTTAAAAACAGACACTCATTAGTATTTTTAATTTGGGTTTATGTATATTTAACTTCTAAAAATTAAGTTTCTTGGTTTTATTTTGATTTAGGTATAAAGCATGGGGTTCCCTATTGGGATTGCAGTTGGCAGAAAGAAACATCATGGTGGCAAGCATTGATTACAGGCAAGTAGGCTCATCCCAACTTTATGCTGTGCAAGAATGACCCTTCATTTACCCATAATCAGACTTGATCTGTTTTCTTCTGATAAAACAATATTGCAATAGTCTGTGGACTATATTCAGGGGATTTGTGTTCAGGGCTTCAGGCTATTCATAACTAGGGATGTATGCCTCATGCTATGATTTTTCTTGTTCCAGGTTACATTTTAATAAAACTATACTAAAGCAATGTGTAGGAGATCATCTGTAATTTTGGAAGGCTTTAGGCCTAGAATTCCTGTTTCATGGTGTATATTTACAATTTGCAACATCTTATTTCAAAGAGAATTTATCCATACTTGATATGTTTAAGTATAACTTATAAAATAATAACATAGTTTGCAGGGTAATTAATCTTGTCTTAGACATCCCTGTGGCTTGATGTTAACATAGTTATGAGATTTAACTGGCGAAGTCTCTGGTATGTTTAGCACTTAATAGATTTTTTCATGAATTTCTGAGTGCAGAAATTTTCCTCAGGGAACCATCAGTAATATGGTAGAAGATGTCTCCCAAGGAATTTCTTGCATTGTTAACACTATAACTGGCTATGGAGGAGACCCTAATAGGTAACAGGCTACTAGGCCTTATTCCACTGCATCACTTCGCATTCAATTATAAAATTGATTTTTTCATTGATAAATTTGTTATAGGATTTATCTGATGGGGCAATCGGCTGGTGCTCATATTTCTGCTTGTGCTTTAGTGGACCAAGCAATTCGAGAATCTAGAAAAGAGGATGGTCTTTCTTGGAGCGTCTCACAGATAAAAGCTTATTTTGGTTTATCCGGAGGGTAAAACTCGGTTGATTTATGAGGGTATCATAGTCACATAACTGGATTGTGTAGTAATTATACAGTTCCTCATTAGTAGCTCTCATATTGTGTATTATCTGTTTGATATCTATTGTTGATACTGCTTGTTTGTGAGAATATTTTGAGCTTGGAGCTTAAGAGGTGTTATTGCGGTGTGGTTGTAGCAGCAAATTGCCATTGCCCATTTTTTAACTGAACCTCAAATGTTCCACTCCTTTTCCTCTTGTGGACGTAGGCATTAGATTTTGAAAATGGAATCAGAAACCCTTTCCCTGAAGGGAAGCCAGTGACTTCTATTTGAAGATGAAAAGCACATCTTGTGACCTCTGTGATGCAATACTCTAATTGCCTTCTAAGCTACTCTGCTGATTACTAGTAGCACGCTTGCTGTCTCCCTTGATGAACCATATAATAGGTTTTTGAATGTCCATAGTTTAGCAGAGGATGTTGTTGCCGTGCTAGCTTATGCTCAATATTGTGCATATCGCATGTCCAACACTGCAATAGGGATAACTTTCAGGTTGGAAGTATTTTCTGTGTGATAATGTCATCATATTAAGTATCTGATTTGAGTAAACGACAGTTTATATGAAAGAAAACAGCAATGGATATTGAGTATGGGTCTGCCTCATGGGTAGTATGGTTCTTTGGGCTGGAAAGCGAGAACAAAGCATATTTTCATCATATTGCTAACTACTATTTTTTGCTCTTGAATATTTTCGTTATTGCTCTCACATTTTCTTAGGAAGACAATTTTTTTTTTTTTTGAGGAAAAAACCATGGATGGATGTTTGTTGGTTTGGGTAGTATGGCTATTGATAAATATGCTCTGCTTGTGAATTAGACTCACTGATCAGCTAGTTTATACGTGATCAAGTGCACGTCTAGTAATCTTATTAAGATATGTTTACAGGTACAACTTATTGCATTTAATTGATCACTTTCATCAACGTGGCAATCTCTGAAGAATCATTGAAGAAATTTTCTCCTGAAGTCAAAGTTAATGACCCATGCGTTAAAGATGCCATTCCTCTCTTGCCCCCAATTATTCTGTTTCATGGAACTGGTGATTATTCCATACCAGCAGATTCCAGGTATATAGCGTAAAAAAATTCCCTGTTTTCAGAATATCTGTTACATCATTTACTTCTTCATTGAAGGTAAATGGGAAAGTATTTTTGTGACATTCTTACAAGCTATATTTCATTCGTGCTATAGATAAAACCTGGTGTGTTCATAATATCCTCAAATTAAATGACTTCACTGATATTTTAGTTTTGCTTTTCCTTTCTACTGTGTTATATTTTTTGTCAGAATACCAAATGTTATATTTTACTCTTATTGACTGAAACTTAATTCTATATTTTTCTTTGCTAAAATTAATTCTATACATGCTAGTATTTTCATTAAGTGACAAGTGCTTGTGGTTTTATATTATCGCTTGTTGATATTTATAATTTTTTGTTTGCAGTAAGAAGTTTGTTGATGCTCTGAAGAACGTCGGTGCAAGAACTGAGCTGATTCTATATGATGGGAAAACACATACAGATCTGTTTGTCCAAGTAAGTGACAAATGTTAGCAAATCCTTTTTTTTTCCCTTCATTTTAGTAAATAATAAACGGGGCAACTCTTCCTAGGTCCTATATAATACATTTTGTTTCTTTTAATATCTTTTTATGCATTTCAAAAGGGTTTTTAACGTTAAAAAAAGTGAAATCTTCCAAAAAATTTCAAGTTCTTATTCATTTTGTGCATCTTTCAAGGGAGATATATATTTGGTTGCGAAATAATACATACTTAATACCTTGTATAGTGCAATCTCTGAACTTTGTGAAACAAATCCATGTTATCAATTGTGTAGAACTACAGGCGAGCAGTCTTGTTAGCTTGAATTGAAATTCTATTGTCTTGATACAGGCTGCATCAGCTTTTAAGCCTAAACTTGGTTTAGCCATTGCTTATAATATCTGGCTTGGATTTCAATTTCATGTGCTTAATAGGTTATGGATATTATGTATCTCTCCCTTTCTTCTTCTCAAATGTGAACGGTATACTTCGCTTCTATTGCGTGTCCAATGAATTGTTACATGTCAATCATGAACACAGGATCCATTACGAGGTGGTAAAGACGAACTATTTGAGCACGTAGTTTCCATCATACATTCTGGCGATGATGAAGCTCTTGCAGAGGATGGAATGGCACCGCCGAGAAGGCGGTTTTGTCCTGAGTTGTTATTGAAGTTGGCCAGCAAGATTAGTCCCTTCTAAGCTTGACACGGTAATTATCCGGATTCCTTTCATGTATCATTGATCTGCAGGTTCATCTGAAGTTTACTTTACTCGAAACTTGGATCGATCGAGGAGAGTGGAGAGATGGATGGAGATTCAATTTGACATGTCTTAGTTGAGTGCATCTTTAGCGACTTGGAGTGATGAAAGACTGTGATTGTGAATGCATAGTACATGCATGGAAGGATCGACCTCAATAGTGTACATATATAGTGCATCTGTGTATTGTATGTCTTGTACATTAATCACAGTTTTGAATCTCTTCTATTCATTTGGCCATTTCTATTCATTTGGAGGATTCGTTGGAATACTGAAGAATTCAGACATTTATTTGTTGCTGTATTATTTATTTATTTATTTTTGCAAATTCATCTACTACCACCCCCACTACTAGCACTATTACAACTACTGCCTACCACTATTGCTACCTCAACTACCTACCATTATTTACCACTACTACCATTATGGCTATTGCTCCTATTGTTACTTCCATTATTACCGCTGCTGCTAGCACTATTACAACCATTGCCTACCGCCATTGCTACTTCAACTACCTGCCATTACCACTATTGCCGTCATGGCTGCTGTTACTAATGTTACTTCCATTATCACTACTGCCACTAGCAGCACCACCTACTAATGCTATCGCTACACTTTCTTAAAATTTGATCAAAATTTTCTTTTAGCTCTGTATTTCTTTCCATGCCATAATTTTGGAGAGATTGACAAACTGCACAATTTTTTTATACATTCAATAAATTCGAAAAGATGATCTTTTTTTTTCAAATATAGTGTCCAGAAATTATGAATCCCTTAACCCTTAAACTTATTATTCCTCTATAAGTTAATTAATTAATCAAAATATTAATAGAGAATAAAATGGTAGTATTTTTTGTCCATGAAAAATAAGTGCCCAATCCTAAAGAGTCATTCCTCCTTTTCATAACGTGTTAGAGCCTATATATGCCAAACTATAACTTGGATATGTTTATTGGGCCATAGAACCATTATTCAAGCCCAAATCCAAGTCTTTCACTGTCCTGATGCTTTAAAACGTGGCTCAACTCATTTAATGGAGGGTAGAGATGTGATTTGACAAAAACAAAGGCATCATCCTTCGTTAGTGGCAAATTGAGAATTTTCAAGATTAACAACCTTTATAATTAAAAGGGGATATAATATATCTAATTAGATTATTTATATGTTTAGCAATAGTTTTTTTAAAACCTAAGTTTCCCTTCTAAAAGTGCTTCTGAGGTGATACCCAAACGTGCATTTAAAGCATGTTTGGGTAACATCCAAGAAGTGCTTTTAGAGGTCAAACCAAGGTTTTCAATAAGTTGTTGTTAAACATACATTTTTTGATCTCTTTTTAATCCAAAACCATGATTCTGATAAAAAACTGATAAGATCAGCTTTTCTCTCAACCTTTCCACCCTTTCTCTAGCCAAAAGCTAATAGGATTATCTTTTGAAAATAAAAATAAATTTTAAAAATTATTAATTATAAAATTTATTTACATTTTTTCTTATGAAATTATATTTTGACCTTATACATATATGAATTGTACACTTTAAAAAAAATTCAATGTCATTTTCATGATAAAATGCAAAAAAATAATTTAATACTTATTTCATGCCCTTTTTGGTCATTTAACATCCTAGAAGTTATTCTGATATCAGCAATCTAAACATATTCATTTTCCTTACAATCACTTTTTTTCCTAAAAGTTATTTTATTCTCAAAAGCTATTTCATACAAGTCGAGATATAAACTATTCTTCAAAAGCTAATTCAAACGTGCTTTGTATTTTACCACACTTGCCTCAAAAGCTAATCCAAAAGTTGAGACACAAGCTATTCTCCAAAACTCTCAGCTTTTTCCACGCAAAACTCTTATGTCTCTTTTGTTACATGGAAGTGGTTTTGTTGGAAATGAAAATGGAATTAGAAGTGGAACTGGAAATGGAATTGATACTAGAAGTGAGTTTTAAAACATGTTTGATATGATGGAAGAAAATAGGAAGGGTATAGTAGGAAGAAAATCTCACTTCCATGGAAGTGAGATTAGTTCCATAGGATAAGTCATGGAACCCATGAAACCCAAAATGGTGGAAGTGTCACTTCCATGGAAGTGGCTTCCAGTATACCAAACAACCTATTCTGTGGATTTCGCTTTCACTTCCACTTCTCTAGCATCAGTTTCAGTGTACCAAACGGGGCATTAGCTTCTATATTTTCCCACGCCTGCCTTTTCTCTCAGCCTTTTCTCCACACTTTCTCTCAAGCCTCACCCTTGCTTCTCTCTCAACCCGTGATCTACAGAAGCCGCCCAGCTTGCCATCCTCTCGTCACCCTGCTCATCGATTGCTTGAGTCTTTCTTCGTTCAAAGAGCACGGACGTCGTTGAGCTTCCGTCAGAAGAAACAATATGAGCGTTGGTTTCTCCGATCCGTGGGTCCTTGGATTGTTCTCTGCCTCTTTCCAGATTTGTGGCAAGCTTCTATACGTTGTCGTGAGTTGCTGAAACGGGGAAAATGGGTCTCGAGTTTATGTACAAGCTTCATCTGAGGCAAACGAATTTGCAAACATGCATGTGTGTTTATGAATGTGTGCGCACGCGCGTGTGCGTGTATTACCAACAGTAGAAAGAGGTGTTTTTCACTTTTCTCTTCTCAAGATCAAAATGATGCGCGAATGGTTTTAGGATCTGATGCTTTTGTCTCTCTCCTCTTCTTGAAAAATGGTAGTCTGTCTGCAGTACTTTCATGATATGAAATACTCGATTGGTTCGTCTGGGGAAAAAATGCAGTTTCTAATGCTTGAGCTCAGGATTTTCTAACTGGGTTTATTGTTCGCCATAAACCGTCTTCCGTGCTCATCCTCCTGTTCCCTGAAAATACAAAAAATGCAAAAGCAAGCCATTGAAAAACATATTGTTGTGAGCTATACTGAAAGCTATCAAATCTTGAAAAAAATTTCCAAAAAATGCTAACATTGACGATAGCAAGCAGTTATAAATATTTTGCAGTGAAAATGTCAAGGAATTTGTGAAAGCTGCGTTGAAATCAACCTCATTTGAGTGGTCCGCCATGTCTATACGTGCAAGGTTGTGAAATTTTGGCATTCTGGTGTTCCCTATTTGCTTGTGGTGCGTTTACTTTTTACGAATGAACTATAAGCCTAAAGCTTAGTTCACCCTACTAATCTCATCTGTACAGTCCAGATCCAAATCTAGACGGTCCAGATTTGATTTTTTTTAAAATAATGATTTTTAAAATAAAAAATTATTTTTAGAAAAATAGTAGTTGAAAGATTTTTTATTTTTTATTCTGCATCTACTGAAATAATTTTTTTAGAAAAATATGGATTTTTATAAAATCAAATATGGACTCTCAAGATCAGATCTGGACGATCCAAATCAAATTAGTAGGGTGAGCTAAACTTTGTGCTTAACACTGTAACTGATTCCTTCTTATGAATGGGTTGTTTAGCTACTCATTTACAAGGATGTTGTTGTTTCGTGGCTTTTTCTGATTAATTAGGAAAGGAATTAACTGCAATATTTGGTATTTATAATAAAAATATATATTCAATTTTATAACATTTAGTTTCTGTTTATAAAAAAATATATGTAATTTTTATGTCACATATTTTACATTTTTACATATTTTAAGTAAATGCAAATAATTTTTTTAAAATTATTTATTACAAAACTTGTTCATATTTTATAATGAAATTAGATTTTGAGCTTACATATACATCAATAGTACACTTTAAAAAAATTCAATGTCATTTTAATGTTAAAATTAAAAAAATAATTTAATACATTACTTTATATCATTTTTAGTCATTTCACATCCTAAAAGTTATTCTAACAATAACTATCTAAACATATTCATTTTTTTTTACAATCATTTTTTTTAAATCTATTATACTCTCCAAAACTATTTTACGTAAATCGAGATAAAAGTTATTATTGAAAAGTTTTGCCAAACATGCTCTAAATTTATCTTATATTGATACATCAACTAATGAATGATAATGATAAAAATTAAAACATAGTAATTAATGAATTCGTTGGTGACTCATACTTCCTCTTATTCATTTTAGAAGTAATAATTATTTAAATTATATAAAATAAAGTATTAGTTGAAATTAGTTAAAAACAATGAATTTATAAAAGATATATTTTTTTAAAAAAATATTCTTATTTATTAAAATGATAAAGAGAAAGAAAATAAATAAATAAAAATCTTTTAATATGTAGCATATAATTAGGACACTAGGGCATAGCCTTCCGCTTTATTGGGAAATGTGAGAAAATATTTTTTTATACATAGGAAAGTATTAAATATGGACATTTCATGTGGCGCCGCGCATGAGGATTATTCGGGTGTGATTGGAGTGTCTGGCATCCCTCCGCGGCCACTTCTCTCCATTGCATTTCCACCGCCAAAAAATGACATCGTTCTAACCACATCTTTTGAAACACTGCACCAAGCTAAGAAGCCACTTTTTTCAAAAGTGCTTTTTGGTCAGAACCATGTGGTTCAAAACCATGGTTCTGATCAGAAGTTTTAGAATATGATTGGATTAATTTTTAGAGAATAATTTCTGTCTCGATTTGTATAAAAGCTGTTTTTAGAAAATAGTTTTTAAAAAAGTTGGAAAGAATAGATTTTAGAAGACCATGATTTTCATCCCAAAATCATGGTTTTGATAGTTAAAAGTTATTCTGGAGAATCTGAATATGTTTCTCTACCACTTTTAAGACCATTGTTTTGAATATAGAATCTATTTTACATTTTGAAAACATATTTATTAACAGCTTTTCTTAAATTATGGTTTTGCAATTCTACTAAACATTCCCTTAATACCATACTGGGTTACTCTGATTGGTTAAAGTCATTCAGACCGCAGAAATTTAAGAGGGTGTACGGTATGAAATGCTGCCGTCCACAGAAATTTAATCTTCTCGCCCCCCATCATGAAAGTCCATGATACGTTATTGTCGAAGATTGAAAATGATGGTAGAGTCCAAAACTGAGGCTACAGCTGGCTCCTGACATGGCAACAGACCGACATGTCTACATCATTTTCTGACAAACAAAGGATACAAGTGGATCACGTAACTCACTAAAAAGGAAAATAATTGGATCACGTGGTAGCCACCTAATTTGGACCATTTCTCGATTTGTGCGTAATCTTCTCTGTACCATTCCAATTTTATCAGATGTCTTGGAAGGCACTGGTAGCCACCTAATTAGTTATGAATAATGAATAGTAGAAAATTAACGAATTAAAAGCCACAAGCAACAACCAAGTTTTATAGAGGATTCAGCAAGCTAAGAGAGAAAGGATGATCGGTACATGCATAGCCTAAGAAGGTGAAACCGGGTAATAATTTTTATGACAAATTATTTAACCAGGAAAAACAGAGAGTTAAAATTAAGAGTTAAAGTGTAATTTTAATAATAAAATTTTCATAATGAGTATATGGTATAATGAAGTTTTAAAGTATGTTAAAATAGATATGATCTTTGATAAACGTTACAATTTTATCTACGATAACATTTTAGCTACTTCGTTAAATTAGTCTTATCATATATTACAAAAATGGATGGAGAATGGTTCTTATATAAAAAAAAAACAAAAGAAAAAGATGAAAGTTTGAACCAATTCATAAGAATTATTAAAATTACTTCACTTTTAAAAATTGTATCTATTTTTATATCATTAAAAAAATTAATTGTGCCAAATATTCCTACCGAAAAATTTGGTTACTATAACTATACCTTAACCCTGAAGTTAACTATAGTGTTATAGAAAAATCAATTCACAAGGATGGATGACGTCTACAAAACTATTAAGAAAATGGGTCCACGTCTATTTCTCTTTCAGTGCCCCGCAAATTGTCTAGCCGAAAGAAAATCTTTAATGCAATTTTACTCCAACAAAATTAAACTTATACTATACTATTTTTATTTTACTGGGAAAGGAAATCCATACATCTAGTGTTGTAATACAATTTTTATTTTTAGTTACTCAAATTTTTCAAACTATGGGATTTTATTTCTCAAGTCATAAAATACTTTTATGTTTCTGTTAAATTGTAAAAATTAATATTTTAAACGGAATATCATTTAAAGAATCAAAACTCACCATTGGAAACATAACGGATTAAAACTAAAGTTTTTTAAAGGATATAAAATTGTATTAACCCGCAAAATTACACCTAAGTAGTTTGGGTATGGAATGTTTCCAATTTTTCCCCCTCCATTTATCATCCCCTTCCCCAATTATTGCGTTGAGTACAGTTTAGCAAAAGAGTACTGTGAGCAAAGACAAGAATAGCAGCGCCTGAATGTGATTAAAAAGTGGCAGTTAAAAGTTAGATCTTTTTAGCCCAATCCTCAACTGTTAACCCATCAACGCTTTTTTTTTAAAAAAAATTCATTAATAAAAAAAATATATAAACAACTTTTAATTATAATGTAAGTCTAATTAATACTAGATAATTGTTGACAATTTGATGTATAATTTATATTTAGTTTGAATTGTAATATTTAATTCAACCTTATAAAATGCATTATATATGTTTAAGTTGTATTATTTAAAATTTGAATTAAAAATTTTATATTTAAGTTGTGGTATATTTTTATAAATTAAATTTGTGAAAAAAGATATTTCATTTTATGTATTGAAAAAATAAAAAAGATACTTCAAATCCATTTTAACTTGATGATCCAACCCAGTTTTAATCCAACCCGATTATAGGCTGGCCCGTTTTATTTAAATGTGGTTATCAAGCTCCTTTTCATTCTCCCTCTTCATCATGTTCATTTTTATGGAAACAAAATTATTTTTTTGTTCAAAATAAATCATTTGATTAACCTAAATAGACTTCTATCTATCACCAACTTGAATCTAATTTCAAGTGGTGTTATCAGATTTTTTTAAAAAAATTTAATTATTTGTCTGCCAATTTTTTTTCAAGTGGTGTTATGCTCCGGATGCGCAAGCCATATAAATGAATTCCCGAGGATGACCTCCGGCCTTCACGAAAATAATATTATTGAGAAGAGTTTTAGTATCTCAACAAAGATAACAACCAAAATGGGTTCTATTATGGCAATATACATTCTTATCAATTTATATACAGATAGAGGGCTATACTGAAAAATAACATCCCGCAATCTTTGCTTCAAGCTCCTTCCCAGAAGCTTTGGCAAGCTTTGGCACAGGAGTCAAGAGATAATCAATGAGACAAAAGTCCGGGAAACCAACCTTCCTACTCTAAAGGCATGCAAACAAGTATGAAGGAGAAATAATAAAGTGTTTCAAAAACCCATTGGTACAAAAACTCCAACTTCAAAGTGTGCCATAATAAAAGTTCACAATTTCTATTTCCTACTTTCAAAGCATTTCCCATCATTCCACATTTAAAAACCCAAAGTAACCAAACCACAACAATGTCAACATACCCAAATATTCCACATCAATTCAAATCACTATTATTTATCACAATATTGCCATTTCGACGTCTTCACCACAAATGCTGCACAATGGTCCATTGAGTCGGTAAATGTTTTATTTAACACATTATATTAATCAGTCATTTCAACATCCTTTCAAAGGGTGCCCCAACATTATTGGTGTATAATGGGACAAGACGGAATTATATTTAGTTATTATATTTGATTAGTTTTTATTAGGATATTTACTATTTAGCTTTGCTCTTATTTTATTATTCTTAGACTTTATTGGGATTAGTATTTTATTATTATTGTTGTTATTCATGTAAGTAGCTTTAGAGTTTCATTTCGTAAGGCTAAATTGATCATTGAATTTGATATTGCAGTTACCTTCTCTCAGTGTTCTCTTCTCAATTCTCCTGGTTTTCCCTCTCTATCTAGTCTTCTCCTCCTCCTTTCAATTCCTCTTCCATTTCTCTACCTTCTAATCTATCCCTCAATCCCTTTCTTCTCCTTGTTATACATCTATTTTGGTATCAAAGGCATGTTTCACCTTTCCTTGTGTGTTTAATTCTCACTTCTCACAAAACCAAACACACCTTAGACCTCACCTTCAGTGCAATCGTATCTCACCGTTGGACCTCTCTTTTTGGCATCCATTCATTCATAATCCGGCTGCTCTCACAACAACTACACCACCATCATCTTCATCGACCAACAACCACCAAGTTTCACTATCATCACACTTCAACAGATTCCCCATGTGCCGCCTACCGTCTACATGGAGCTCCACTCACAGCCGTTGTAACAACAGTTCTCCTTAATCTGCCATTTTGTCCCAACTTCACCATTTATACAAATAACCATGTTTGAGAAAGAAGTAACAGAAAAGAAATGATTCAAAAAATGATTAAGGAAAGAAGAGAGACAAGATGACTTGGCTGATGATTGGGGAAGAAGAGGATACAGAATCCAGCCACCGGATAACTCTTCTCGTGGAAATGGAACGAGAGCTTCTCTCTCTAGAATCTCACTCTAGAGGAACCTTCTTAGTAATCTTCAATGGTCCTCCCTAGTGGTGAGGTCCTTATTAGTTGTTTTTTGTAATTTTTATTCCCCTTTGTCATTTTTCTATGAAAAATTACAATAAGGTCCCAAAAAAAAAATGTAATACCTGGGAAAATGATGATGGGTCCCATGTAAGGGATTTTATGATTAAACAGTCCCACAAAATCGTATAATTATTTTTAAATCCCGTGGAGTTGTTAATGCACTAAGATGGGGTTGTAATTAACAACTCCATCTCAGTGCGTGAAGTTGTTAACAGGACTTGACAGTAAATATTTGATTTTACGGGACTGTTTAATCATAAAATCCCTTGTACGAGACCTCATCGTAATTCTCCCAAAAATTTACAACATAAATGAACAGTCATATATATATGTTGTCATAGACTGCACTGAAAATAAGTTAAATTTGTATTTTTGGTGTCTGAAGTTTCAAACAATGAGTTCTTATCCTTTGAAGAATATAACAGTTTGGTTTTTATCAAGTTATCAAAATCAATGTTTTAAATTAAAAAAATTAAACTTGAGGAGCAAAAACTTATTATTTGTAACCTTTTAAAATATTATTGCTTAATTACATGGACTCTCTTTCATATCAATCAAGAATAAAATAGTGAGAAATAAACAATACTTCATCCCTTCGAGTTTCCGTGTTGCAAATATTTTGAAAGGTCATACAAATCTTACATTGGCATCAATTTCTTTTTCAACTGGAGTGTATGTATGTAAGCATGCATGTGTGTGTTGAATTATTGAATTATGTGTGACAGAAACTTTTTCTCAGCATGCAAACAAACATATATATCTGCGCCTAAATATTAGAAAAATATTTAGGGTAATGTTTGGAAACAGTTTTTGAAAGTGATTTCACACAATCCGAGGTGATTATGTGAAAGAATTTTATCTCGATTTGTGTGAAAGTACTTTTCAGAAGTGGTTGCCAATTGGCAATCAATTCTGAAAAGTAATATCACATAATTCGAAAAAAAACTTTTTTACATATGTACATCGAATTATATGAAATAACTTTTTAAAAGATGTTTCTAAACATAATTGCAAAAAAACGTGAAGCAATTTTTTCAGCCAACAGTTGTAGCCCGTGGCTACTGTACGGATGAAACAGAATAATTAAGTTTTTTGGCCCAGCAGAATAATTAAGTGTTATATCTACCACACAGACAGCCATGAATAGCTTCCGTGCAAAGAGATATAAGAGGGTCTCCCCCCCTCCCCCTCCAATTTCCTGATTCTCTATAACTCTGTCTCCTTGCATTGCCTCCTCACAACTCACATACTGAGAGAAGGGCAAGGACCAATGAGTTCCCATGGTGAATCTACCAAGCCCCATGCTGTGCTTTTTCCATATCCTTCTCAAGGCCATGTGAATCCCTTCATGAAGCTAGCCAAAATCCTTCATTGCAAAGGCTTCTACATAACCTTCATCCACTCGGAGTACAACAAAAAGCGGTTGCTCCGGACCCGAGGGCCTCACGCCTTCGACGGCCTCCCGGACTTCCGCTTCGAGGCTATCCCGGACGGCCTTCCTCCGTCCGACGGTGACGCCACCCAGGACATCCCTTCTCTCAACTACGCTACACGTACAACTTGCTTGGACCCGCTTCTGAAGCTTCTGGATCGGCTTCAGCGTTCTGCTTCCGCCGGAGATGTCCCTCCGGTCACCTGCCTAATTGGTGATGGGGCCATGACAGTTGGTGTCGAAGCTGCCAACCTTAGCAAGATTCCTAGTGTGTGTTTTTGGACTGCTAGTGCTTGTGGGTTTGTGGGTCATGCTCAGTATCGCTATCTCGTTGACAAAGGCGTTGTTCCTCTGAAAGGTATATGCTCCAGAATCATTTTATGGGCTATTTTATTTTTATATTATTAATTAATAGTTATAGAATTTTATTTAACATAACATTTTAATTGTCACTCTCAAAGCATAATTTTTACATGTAGAAAATTATAAGATAAATGTTTAAAATTTAACGGGCCAAATCAGATCTGGACATAGGCTGAAACTGTAGAATCAGCTTTTTAAAAAACTGTTCCCCATGATTTTGAGGGTTAGAAGTTATTTTGGAGAATCTGAGAATTTTTTTGTGATTCACACAAAATTATGATTTTGAAAGTTTAAAACTATTATGTATTTTTAGGTATGTTTGTCTATCATTTTTTGAAACCATGGTTTTAAGGCCAAATCATGATTTCAAAGTGTGATCCAAACATTCTCTAACTCACACTCTCAAGAAATGATTTTTATATATTAAAAATGATTATTCCTTCCAATTTTTAATATATATAACTTCATTTTTTTAGTGCAATACAGTGCAATTTTTACTGCAAGGGTTTTATTTTATAGAGGGAGTATAAGAGAGTTGGTTAGGGTGTTTATCAAGAGTGATGGGTTCCTTCAACATATCATATCTAAACTGTTCATATTTCATTTGAACAATTAATATCTAATTTTTTTTGTGAAAAACTTATTTTAATGAGTATAAAATTTAAAATAAAATTAATCTCTTAACCATTGTATTTT
The DNA here is from genome assembly GCA_006871305.1 of Vachellia collinsii. Classification (NCBI taxonomy): domain Eukaryota; kingdom Viridiplantae; phylum Streptophyta; class Magnoliopsida; order Fabales; family Fabaceae; genus Vachellia; species Vachellia collinsii. The sequence continues at coordinate 73,578 of QFDD01000010.1, read as the reverse complement.
CAAGTAATGATTTTTTTATTAAAAATTGTTTTTTTTAAAAAAATCAGATATGGATAATTCAGAATCAAATTTGGATAGTTCAGATTTAATGGGTTGAGTGATGAGTATCCTAATCAGGTCTGAGTGTAAGTTAAAAAAATTTGAATTTATACATCTTAAATTGAGTTTGGATGGTTAAGATCTTATCAAAGTGAGCGAATTTGATTGGAATCATGCCTTGTTAAAAAAAGACCCTTCTGGAAAGGTATCCCAACAGCAAAGCTTTGACTATAATTAGTTGGTTGTTGGGATAGCTAATAATAACATAAAAAGTATTAGACATCGTTGGCCCAAAGGGAATATAAAAAATATTCATTTAATTTTAAACTCTATACATATTAGAATAATTACCGTTGTAGCTCCAGATGATGTAGAAGTTAGTAGATCTGGTTTCGTTGCTTAGAAGGCAACTGAGCATCATAGAACACACCGTTTTGGTTTACTTCCCACTAACCACTTTTGAAGGGTCCAGCTTGAATGCTCAAGAAATCAAACTTCAGATCTGAACTGTTCAATTTTTTTTCCAAATGGCGATTAGATAATTTTTTTTCAAAAAAAGTGTTAGTTAAGAAATTTTTTTTACTTTAAAAAAAATGTCATTCAAGTGTCATTTGAACATTTTAAATCTGATGAGTTTAAATACCTCATGAATGAATCTTGATGATCACCTTATAAAAATCTCACATCTCCATAGCAATGTATGGGGACTTAGATTGGATTGGACTAATCAGATCAACCTGAAAACTGACGATTTAACCTTCAATCCAATTTGGGTTGCATTATGATCTTGTATTGGTCAACAGGACTGACCCAGGGTAACCCGAGATCAACCCAACCAACCTGCCGGATTGGGTGGGTCAACGGATTATATTTTTTTAAACAAAACTTCATTTAAAAAAAATCAAAATGAATGAATTTTTTTAAAATTTTAAATTTGAAAGTTAAAAGAAAAAATAAAAAATATAACCTTTTCCTCATACAGGTTCACCTTTGCATCTATATATGCCTATCTTCTTTTTAATTATTTTTTAAGAGAACAGATAAATAATGTTTAATAATAAATACGTTATAAATATATGATTAGTTTGATAATTGTTACTTTATTAATAATGAAATTTACTACTTAGTATTTGGAATTTTTAATTTTAGATGATTTAATTGTGTTAATGTATGATGAGATTTATTTTTTAATTTTTTATTTTTCATTAGTTTGACCCCTGATGACTTCAATTTAATCCACTGACTCTTAACGCAGTATTTTATCCGATTCAATCATCAGTCCATTCTTGCTCCATAACCACCCCGTCAATCTTTCTATTTCTTTTGCAATTCCTTTGATTTTTGTTTGTTGGCTTTTCTCCATATCCCGCGTTCATCTTCTGTTCATATTCTGGTATTTCTCTTTTCAATTTATTTACTTTCAGTACTTGATATTATTTTCTAGTGCTAAATTGATATTTTTCAATATACATTTAATTTCTATTTTAAAAACAACTGCTCATTTTACTCACCCGTTAAACTAAATAAATAGAACGAATTACCCAATTCATTTTAATGACTCTAATAATTATCTAATTTAAAAATAATATTTTATTTATAACTTAGAAATAGTATTCATTTATAATTTTATCTAATAATTATTTTTTCTATTTATCTGAAAAATATAATTTTAAGTTGACAAAAATATAAGGGAAATAACGTGATGATTTACAGAATTATTTTCTTCAACTTCTACTAAAATTTACTGGGAAAACATTCTAGTGAATTTTTCCTGTATACCTAATTTTTTTTATACAATGTGATTTTTCATAATTTTTTTTCTTACTAATAGACTAATATACATAAATATTTCATTATATGTATAATAAATTTAACTTCATTAATATCTCCAAAATAACAAATTAATTCACTCTCATATTTAATATCTAGCATATTTATGGGCAAAAAAATCCTAATATGTTTTGTGTTTTCAATAATGTGCAGATGAGAGTTATCTAACAAATGGATTCTTGGAGCAAACCAAGGTGGATTGGCTCCCAGGAATGAATAATCTGAGACTCAAAGACTTGCCTACCTTCTTGAGAACCACCGACCGTGATGACATCATATTGAACTGTTTTCTGGGAGAGATTGTAGGAGCTGGTACAGCCTCCATGATCATCATCAACACCTTTGACGATTTCGAAACAAACGCACTCCAATATCTCTCCTCCATGTACTCTCCTCCCATCTTCACCATCGGTCCTCTCCAATTCTTCTACGACCAAATTCCTCACAACCACAGGCTCTTGTTCTCCTCCATCGACGGTAACCTCTGGAAAGAAGACACCTACTGCCTCCAATGGCTCGATTCCAAGGAACCCAACTCCGTTATCTATGTCAACTACGGCAGCATCACCACCATGACGAGCGACGAGCTCGTCGAGTTCGCGTGGGGCCTCGCCTCCAGCAAATGCAATTTCCTATGGGTGGTGCGACCGGACCTCGTCGAGGGAGAATCGGTGATTCAATCGGACGAGTTCAAGGATGAAATTGAAGGAAGAGGGCTCGTAGTGAATTGGTGCGCGCAAGAGCAGGTGCTAAACCACCCAGCGGTCGCCTGTTTTTTGACTCATTGTGGGTGGAACTCGACCATAGAGAGCGTATGTGCTGGCAAGATTGTGTTATGCTGGCCATTTTTTGGCGAGCAGCCGACGAATTGCCGGTATGCTTGCGTAGAGTGGGGGATAGGGATGGAGGTGGGGCCGGTGGTGAAGAGGGAGGAGTTGAGGAAGATGGTGGTGGATGTGATAAAGGGGTCGGATGAGGTGAAAAAGATGAAAGAGAAGGCTCTAGATTGGAAGCGGAAGGCAGAGGAGAGCGCCAGGCCTGGTGGTTCTTCTCATCAAAACCTAGAAAAGTTCATTGATAAGCTGCTCCAAAATTTCAACTCTACTTCACTTTAAGCTATTGTATGTTTAATTTGCTCTATTTAAAAGTTGTTTGATGTTAGGATGTGGGTTGAATAATGGTTGGTAGATTGTTGTCTCATCTTTCATTGTACGCCTTCTTTTTCCTCTTCGTATTCCTCTTATTTTGTCATTGCTTGGACGCTTACCTGTGATTTTTATTTGGAATCATGGAACCATTTAAATAAGTTATATGGATTTCAATATTAATATTGCACCTCAGCTCTATATTGTAATCTTTACACAATTTTCGCTGCTCTGTCGTTGGGGTGTTCATTGCAGTTTAATGAGTTGATTTATTGTAAACAAGACTATTATATAGAGTAGAATATAAGTGCATTGATATAATTAGTTTTGATTCCTTTTAATAGGCCCATATGTGTAGATAAGCATAAGTGCTTGCTTATCAGAGCCTGCATATGTGTGTGTGTGTGTAAGGGCCTAAACCATTGTACAGAATTTTTTTAGATAATTATTCAGAAATACATAGTACCTTTACATGGTACCAGAGCCCCAGGCTGCCATTGGGCCAAAATTGGAACAGCCTACAATATAGAGCGTCGGGTTGCAAGTCAATAATCGGATCCTAGTAGATCCACTACTCCTGTCATTGCGTTGTCGAAAGATTAAGGGCACGCAATTTCCAGTTTCATTCAAGAACGCGTCGGAGAAAGTTGCAGCTCCATCGTGATTCAAGAACGCGTAGGAGAAAATTGCAGCTCCGTCACGGACGATTCAAGACTCACCCAAGAACGCATCGGCGGCGTTGCAGCTCAATCATGAACGAGTGGAAGCGTCGTGCATCAGCTTCGAATGCGTTACAGACCCGTTGAGCGGTATCGATCCAGTGATCCGTTTCTTCATGCACTTAATCCTATCATAAGAAGAAAAGAAATTATATATATATATATTTGAAGAGCGTAATTTTTTTTTATTTGCCTTTTCACCGTTCTGCTTAGACATCAATGCAGTATATATTTTCAAATTCTTCCATCACGAACTCTACGTACGTCAGTGTCCACAAAAACTTTTGACTTTCAAGAAACCGTTCTGCTTGTTGTGGGTGTATCCCTCTGTTTCCTTTTTAATATAGATATATCTTATATCTATGGAAGAGATTCCTTTTTTAACTTTCACGTGAATTACGTATAATAACCCCTCTATGTCTCAAGTCTCTGGGGAAAATTACAGTTAATGGCCTCATATCTTCAACCATCTCCCGCGTCCTGTTTTCTTGATACTCATATTTTGGTTGCTATTATGGTTTTGGCCCCAATATTCTTCCGCTTTATTTTATAATATCTACAAAATAAAATTAAACATGATTAAAATAAAATTTGATTTCAAAATATTCACTTACCACCTAAAGATTTGATATTTTCAGGTGCTGGTGATCAACACCAGCCTGCTTGATTACTCTAAGCTTGTGTCATTGGGAGTATCAGTGATGGAGGCGATGGTGGTGCTTGCTCTAAGCCGCGTGGTCAGCTACGCCCTCATGGACAAGGAGAAGGTGGCAAAGGCGGTGTTTGATCTGTGCCAGTTGCTGTCGGTGAAGATGGGGTAGTAAGAAGGACTGCCACGTTGGTGGTTGTGAAGATGGGGTGGTAAGAAGGCATTAATTGGATGATGAGATGGACTGCCACGTTATATGTTTGTGCAATAGACGATCAAATTGAACTATAAGTGGTGGGGGTGATATTGTATTGTTTTGGTAACTCTCGAAATGATATTGTTTCTAAAAAAACTTCTAGACATCAAATGCGATTTGATAGATATTTTCAGGATAAATTTACCTTTTAACCTTAAATATAATTATAGAAATGTAAATAACTTTATGAAATTCATACCTTTGATATATACTCATAAATGATTTTAATATATGAAAATAAAACGTAATCAAATTTTTCAAAGCCATTTATGAAAAAAAGTATAATCCAATCAATTAATCAACCTCACTTTTAATCAATGCCACCAATAAAAATCACGCTCGTGTAAAATCACATTTCTTCACTGCTAATCCAAACATCATAAAGACTAATGCATGTGAACAATAAGTATGCATATCGCTTTGACTTCTGGCATGGCATGACCCAAACGCGAATCGCTTCCAATGAATTCGTTGTGCGTGTTTGGCTCCCCACTAGAAGATATTAAAACTGACTTCTTTCAAACTCAGTTTTGAATAGGTGCTTTTGGGTGACTCTAAACTCGAGCGCTTTTTCAAAACAAAATATCAATCCAAAAACTGAGTTTTGCAAACGAAAACAAAATTTGCTTTTAGGAAACCAAGTTTTGTAAAAGGAACTAGAGTTTTGGAAAGCGGAAATTGGTAGCCAATTGCGCAACACGCGATGGAGCAGTCTTCTAAATCGGTGAAGGTTGCGGACACTGGGAACTGGGAAGAGAAGGTGGACCGCGTGGGAGTTTCTTTTTCCTTTTTCCAGTTAAAAAGATAGACACTAACAGCGTATGAGTATAAACAGGAATCCAACCCACAAACTCCTATTAGCAGGAGAGTTTTCATGTTATTTTTTAAATTTTTTCTTTTACCTTCAACAATGTTCAGATACCCGATTAAATAAAAAATGAATCCTCTTAACGAAGAGTTTAAATAACACTTTTCTTAACCATAAGTCACCTATGACGATCATCTAGTTAAAGTTACAACAAATATAATAATGGGGCAACTCTTCCAAGGTCCTATATAGCACATTTAGTTTCTTTCAATATCTTTTCATGCATTTCAAAAGGGTTTTTAACGTTAAAAAAGGTGAAATCTTCCAAAAAATTTCAACTTCTTAACAATCTTAATTTTGCTTTTGTGGCATCAACACGATTCAGCTTACTTGTGTGGACTACTAATGAGGCAATGAGCTAGAAAATGACATTATAATTGATATTTTTTAAATGTTATATTATAATAAAAGGGAGAAAAAGCCAAAAAAAAAAACTATAAAAACCGGGAGAGGGTTTAGCCCTATATTTATTTCCTTGCCATATCTTTGGAGAGATTAACTAACTAGACACAATTTTTTTATACATTGATCAAAGTCTAAAAGTTAAATTCATGTTTTTTTTTTCAAATATAGTCTAGAAATTATGGATAAAGACGGATGTAGAGGAAGATTTATCCATTAGGAGATAATATAGAATAAGATAACAAACGAGCGAGGAGAGATACATTCAAGAAAGAACATGGAATGATCTTACAAAGACAACTTCTAGTACAAATCAAACAGATTCAAAAATAATGAAATGGAACAAGCGTGTAGACAATACACTTAAACACAATCGCACCAAATACTTAGAATAATGAACTTCTTATTATTAGCTCTGAACTCCCACAGATCCATGGCCAGAGGGAAGGTACCAATTGCCCTTAATCAGCCATCATCCTCCGAAACCTTCGTTGATGATGCCTGGATTACGTATTTTACACATGGCGTCTAAAGGAACAAGCTTTGGCATGGTGATGCCAGCTTCTTCTCCCATATCAACTAGTTCTTCACTCACTCTCTTCCAATCGAAGCATTGAATCAACAAACCCAGACCCAATCCCACCGTTTTGTTCCCCAAAGCCGCTCCGGGGCACATTCGTCTTCCCAACCCGAAATGAACCAGCTTGCCTGCCAGTTCTCCATTCTCAAACCTCTCTGGCTTGAAGTTGTAAGGATCAGACCACACTTCGGGGTCTCTATGGATGGACCACGCGTTGATCAACAACATTGCGCCACGTGGAACGAGGTAACCTTGAACGGTGCAGTCACATGAAGCCTCGTGCGGGGCCAACAATGGCGCAGCAGGCCACAGTCGAAATGTCTCAGAGACGATGCATTGGAGGTATGGGAGGTTAGGGAGGTCTGGCTCATCCATCCATCGGTCATTCCCAATAATTGTGTCTATCTCATTCTGTGCTTTCTCCAACACATGAGGATTGTTTAATAAAGCAGCCATTGCCCATTCTATGGTCACTGATGCTGTTTCCGTCCCACCAAAAAGCAAATTCTGTATGTACATACATGCATGCATGTTAAAAAAAAAAAAAGCATATTGATATCAAAATATTATAATAATTAAATTTAATGAACTATCAAGGCCGTTCTGAAGTAACTAGGTTTTGTTATTTATAAGATGACTTTTGGTTAGATTATAATTAAATAATCTAATATAATAATGTTTAATGAGTTTAAATTCAAATTACGTACTACCTAATACCAGTTCTTAATATAAGAGTTAGTTAACTTTTATTGAAAAGGTTAATGAAGCTAAATCTCTATTTAAAAGTATTTATTTAAACATATAATTACATTATAAATTAATTACGAGTCAAGCAAATTAATTTGGAGAAAAATGATAAATATAAATATTTTAAATTAGTGTATTTAGTTTCATTAATTCCTCCAATAAAAATCATCTAGCTTTTATATCAATGACTAGAGAGAGTATTATTTTACTAAATGATACATTGTCATAAATCAATAACAATTGTTTTTAGTTGTTGCTAAAAATATAAACTTCATTTAAATAAAGTTAACTTACAGAGCTTAAACAAAAAAAAAAACAACCAAACAAAGCCTAGGAACTAAAGTTCAAAAACATAAATCCAACCCAAACACACACCACCATCTAAAACCCTAACTCTAAAGTAAAGAAGGAGAGCTTCGCTGCTATTGCCGCCACCGTCGCTGCCACCATCGCCATCATCAGAGAAACCAAATGAACTTCATTGATAATGTCAAAGATAAAGGATGTGGATTACAAGAATCACCATAAAAGATCACATCCTTTTTAACTTATTGTTTGCTATCATAACACTGTGTTTGTTTGGAGGAGAGGGGAGAGGCCCCTCCCTTCATTTGGTTCAAAATTTTGGAGGAGAGTGGTGGTAAAAAAAAAATTAGGAAGGGAGGGGAGCTCAAATTTACCCTCCCCTCGTCTCCTAAACCCTCATTTTGGCTCTCCTCCAAATTAGGATTTTTTGGAGGAAAGCCAAACTTTTTGACAAGTTTACCCTCTAATTTTTCTATTATTTCATTAATGCCCTTAAGGAAAAATTATTATTATAATTTAAAATATATTATAATAAAATAAAAATAAAACTATTATAATAAAAATATATTATTATAAAATTAATTAAAAATATTAATTATATAATTTTAATTACAAATAAATTATAGAAACAAATTAAAAATTTTAAAATATATATTTTATAGAATTAATTTATAAAAATAAGTTACTATAAATAAAAATATATCTTAAAAAAATAACTAATAAATAAAAATATATTATTGTTAAAATAAGAAAAAATAAAAAACATAAAATTATAATTAAAACATATATTATAAAAAGTAATTAAAAATAAAATATATTATTATAAATAAAAATATTATTATTTTTTCAAAATATAATATTACATTCATGATAAATAAAAATATTAATGCATTAATTAATGTTAATGTATAAATTAATTTATATAAAATTTAAATATAAATTAATATATAAAGATAAAGTAATAAATTATTATCACTCCTTCCATTTCCTCCCTTCTTAAACCAAATAGTGAATCATTAAAAATACCTTTTCTCACATTCCTTTCAACTAAATTAAATAAGGTAATCCTCTTTCTTACTATTCCTTACCCTTCCCTTCTTTTCCATCCCTTCCTTCCAAACCAAACACATCATAAGAGCATAGAAACAAAATCTAGACAAGCGTGTAGAAAATAGCAGCAATATCGACAACACCATCATAAAAGCCTCCTAATGCATCAACTAACACCATCCCATCCCTAAAGCATTATGTTTACAAGATCTAATTGCATCAACCATACCCATGTAAACCAGATCAAAGGAGAAGGAACAAGAAACTATACCAGATCAGAGGCGAGAAGGCATTGCTTCAAAGCCAACGAGGAATGCCCTTCCTTTGATTCGACCGGAAGAGGCATAAAGAAACCCAAATCTCCATAGGGCCATCAAACTCCCATCCTTTGCATCGTCGTCAAGCTCCTCTTCTCCACCAATCCAACCACCCTTCCCTCAACCCACACCTCACATATGATGGAAGACACAAACAAATACAATGGAGTGAAAAAAAAAGCCCCCAGCCAGATGACCTCCCCCTCGGCATATGTCGGGGAGAGATGCCGGAGCCCCACTCACGGCAAGCGAAAGCCATGAGAGAGAGAGATGAGACTCCTCCACGAGAGGGAGGAAGAAACCTTGGCAGAGGCAAAGAAGCGGTGCTCACGGTACAATCAATAACAATTAATTGATAGATATAGCTGTGAATATTCCCCCTACCTACACTGTAAATATAGAGTAAATCCACCTGTTGTTTTCAACCAACTAACCTGGAGTCTTGTTTTGTGGTCTCTCACTCTCAGCTAGTATTCTTTTTATAGTAGTGGAGCATCTGATTCCTACCCTAGTAATCTAACTTCTATGTACATCTGTAATCCAACTCGAATCTGAACCTGATATGTTTCTTCCCTCTCCTCTTTAAATACAATATCTGTGGTTCAGTATGTAATCCAGTGAAATCTGGAAACAATTCCGTTTCTTCATGCACTTGATCGTATCATAAGAAGAAAAGAAAAAATAAATATATTTGAACAGCATTCGAAAACCCTATAATTTTTTTTTTATTTGGCTTTTCATCATTCTGCTTAGACATCATTGAAGTATATATTTACAAATTCTTCAATCCCCAACAATACGTACGTCCAGTGTCCACAAAAACTTTTAACATATGTTGGAAGCGCACCTCAAAGATCAAAAGAAACTAAAATATCCAGACGTAAGATATCATTACTTGCATAAGCAAAAATGACAAAATTTATTTTAAGAAAGATTTCACTTACGAAAATTAAGCCCTTAATGAGTTCATCCGAGTAGTACTCAGGTTCTGATTTCTGGAGATTCAAAAGATGATATATCAAAGTATTTCTGATCTCCTTTGAATCTCGATGCTCATCAATGAGTCCTTGCATGAAGATATCCAGTTTCTTGCCCAAAACCTTAAGCCTCTTCTGCAAGTTATCGTAATCAAACCACCTCAATAAGGGAACGAAGTCTCCAGGATTGTTTGGCCCTTCAAGAACCACGAATTCCTCCAAGATCTCCCTGAACTGTTTTCCCCCTTCTCCCCCAACTTCATCTCCATCATCCTCTCCCCAACACCTCTTACCTGAGATCATCCTTATCACAGTGTTGAAGGCCAGCTCCGAGAGCCTCGGTCTCATCGCCACCTTAGAGAACTTTTCACCGGAGTCTTGAGCAAGCCTTTGCACCATCCGCTTCATCTCGTCCCTTCGCGAGTCCAAGAACTTGTTCAGACTCTGGTTGGAGAACACCTCGACGGACGACATGCGGCGGAGGTTGCGCCAGTGGTCGTTGCAGTTGCTGGACAAGATGGTTCTGGAGTTGTAGTGAACGTACTTGCCACAGAGCAACTGAGGCCGCTCTGCGAGCGCGACGTCGTTTTTGGTGAAGCATTCTTGGACGGCGGAATTCGACGAGACAACGACCACGAGGCGAGAGCCGAACCAAACAGAAAAGACTTTGCCATAACGTTCAGAGATTCGTTGGAAGGTGTGATGAAGTGGTTTTTTCAGGTGATAATAGTTGCCGAGAATGGGAATCGGAAGTGGACCAGTTGGGATGTTTCTGAACTTTCTATTTTGGAAGAATCTGAGGGTGAAGAGGAAGGCAAGAGAAAGGAGGAAGTAATGGAACAAAGTGTTGATCATCTCTGTTTGCTTCTCTTCTTCGCTGATACGAATGAACTTGAGTCGTGTGTTAGATATATAGATGCTTGTGTCTTATCTTAAGTGGTAATTAGTGAAGGGTAAAACAAGAAGAATCTTTTAAATATAATGCATGTGACACATGATTGAGATTTTTTCCTTATACATGAGGTCAAGAAACCCTTTTAAAGTTTACATATATATCAAACCACCGGAGGGATCAAAAACTCGATCAAAACAGTAAAAGAAAGCTATATGTTTATATCCCTGAGCATATCAATATCCATCGCTTGAATTTGATTTAGATGTACGTGGAAGTCCATATAACCTCTCATTTGAGATGTTTATTTTTTTGGAAGAAAAAAAAGTGATTATGAAGCTTGTTTACATTGTTTGGGCATCTTTACTGAAACCTGATCAATCGTGATTTCAGTTTCATATGGTACATTGAGCCCGAGTGACAGGGAAATAGTTCTGGGAGGAAAAATTCTGATGAATGCTCACTGAATTCGTTGAAAGGCGCCGTGCGTGTTTGGCTGCCAGCTAGAAGATATCTAAACTGACTTCTTTCAAACTCAATTTTGAATATATGCTTTTGGGTGACTCTAAACTCGATCACTTTTACAAAACAAAATATGAATCCAAAAGCTGAGTTTTGCAAACGAAAACAAAAGTTGCTTTTAGGAAACCAATTTTCAGGAAATTGGGTTATTGGAAAGTTGAAACAGGTAGCCAATTGCGCAACACGCGATGGAGTAGTGTTCTAAGTTGGTGAAGGTTGCCGACACTGGGAAGAGAAGGTGGACGGCGTGGGAGTTTCTTTTTTCTTTTTCTAGTTAAAGAGATATGCACTGACAGCATAAGAGTATAAACGGAATCGAACGCATAACGTCCCACGGATGTCGAGGAAGATTTATCCATTAGGAGATAATATAGAATAAGATAACAAACGAGCGAGGAGAGATACATTCAAGAAAGAACATGGAATGATCTTGCAAAGACCACTTCTAGTACAAATCAAACAGATTCAAAAATAATGAAATGGAACAAGCGTGTAGACAATACACTAAAACACAATCGCACCAAATACTTAAAATAGTAAACTTCTTATTATTAGCACTGAACTCCCACAGATCCATGGCCAGAGGGCAGGTACCAATTGCCCTTAATCAGCCATCATCCTCCGAAACCTTGGTTGATGATGCCTGGATTACGTATTTTACACATGGCTTGTAAAGGAACAAGCTTTGGCATGGAGAGGCCAGCTTCTTCTCCAATATCAACCAGTTCTTGACTCACTCTTTTCCAATCGAAGCATTGAATCAACAAACCCAAACCAAATGCCACCGTTTTGATCCCTAAAGGCGCTCCGGGGCACATTCGTCTTCCCAACCCAAAATGAAGCAGCTTGCCTGCCGCTTCTCTATTCTCAAACCTCTCTGGCTTGAAGCTGTAAGGATCAGACCACACTTCGGGGTCTCTATGGATGGACCACGCGTTGACCAACAGCATTGCGCCACGTGGAACGAGGTATCCTTGAATGGTGCAGTCACTTGAAGCCTCGTGTGGGACCAACAATGGCACAGAAGGCCACAGTCGAAATGTCTCAGAGACGATGCATTGGAGGTATGGGAGGTTAGGGAGGTCTGGCTCATCGATCCATCGGTCTTTCCCAATGATTGTGTCTATCTCTCTCTGTGCTTTCTCCAACACATGAGGATTGTTTAATAAAGCAGTCATTGCCCATTCTATGGTCACCGATGATGTATCCGTCCCAGCAAAAAGCAGATTCTGCATGTAAATGTAAAAAATTAACATATTGATATCAAAATATTATACTAATTAAATTTAATGAACTAAAGCTCGCACAATAATCAAGGCCATTCTGCAGTAACTAGGTTTTATTATTTATACGATGGCATTTGGTTAGACTATAAATTAAATACTCTAATATAATAATGTTTAATGAGTTTAAATTATAATTACATACTATCTATTTTCAGTTGTTAGTTGAATTTTGTCAAAAAGATTAAAGAAGTTAAATAAATATGTACTCCGTAAGTAGGAGGCAAGCATAAACAAGATCCAAGAACAGAAAGAAAGAAAACAATAATAATGATAATTGTACAAATGAAATCTCTTTCACTCAAATCCATAATACTGTTTGGTAAATAAACTTTTTGTTGGGAATTTTCCATTATTTCTTAGCTTCCTTGGGAGTTAGATGCGGTTTTCCCAAAAAAAATATATATATATTTGAACAGCATTCAAAAACCCTATAATTTTTTTTATTTTCCTTTTCACCGTTCTGCTTAGACATCATTGTAGTATATATTTTCAAATTCTTCAATCCCCAATTCCACGTACGTCCAGTGTCCACAAAAACTTTTAACATATGTTGGAAGCGCATCTAAAAGATTAAAAGAAACTAAAATATCCAGACGTAAGATATCATCACTTGCATAAGCAAAAATGACAAAATTAATTTTAAAACAAGTTTCACTCACGAAACTTAAGCCCTTAATGAGTTCATCCGAGTAGTACTCAGGTTCTGATTTCTGGAGATTCAAAAGATGATATATCAAAGTATTTCTGATCTCCTTTGAATCTCGATGCTCATCAATGAGTCCTTGCATGAAGATATCCAGTTTCTTGCCCAAAACCTTAAGCCTCTTCTGCAAGTTATCGTAATCAAACCACCTCAATAAGGGCACGAAATCTCCAGGATTATTTGGCCCTTCAAGAACCACTAATTCCTGCAACATCTTACTGAACTGTTTTGCCCCTTCTCCCCCAACTTCATCTCCATCATCCTCTCCCCAACAACTCTTACCTGAGATCATCCTTATCACAGTGTTGAAGGCCAGCTCCGAGAGCCTCGGTCTCATCGCCACCTTAGAGAACTTTTCACCGGAGTCTTGAGCAAGCCTTTGCACCATCCGCTTCATCTCGTCCCTTCGCGAGTCCAAGAACTTGTTCAGACGCTGGTTGGAGAACACCTCGACGGACGACATGCGGCGGAGGTTGCGCAAGTGGTCGTTGTATTTGCTGTGCAATATGGTTCTGGCGTTGTAGTGAACGTACTTGGCAATGAGCAACTGAGGCCGGTCTGAGAGGGTGGCGTCGTTTTTGGTGAAGCATTCTTGGGCGGCGGAATTCGACGAGACAACGATCACGAGGCGAGAGCCGAACCAAACAGAAAAGACTTTGCCATAACGTTCAGAGATTCGTTGGAAGGCTTGATGAAATGGTTTTTTCAGTTGATGATAGTTGCCGAGTATGGGAATCGGAAGCGGTCCAGGTGGGATGTTTCTGAATTTTCTATTTTGGAAGAATCTGAGGGTGAAGAGGAAGGCAAGAGAAAGGAGGAAGTAATGGAACAAAGTGGTGATCATCTTTTTTTGCTTCTTTATTTCTTCGCTGATACGAATGAACTTGAGGCGTCTGTTAGTTATATAGATGCTTGTGTTTTATCGTACGAGGTGATGATTGAAGGGTAAAACAAAAAGAATGCTTCAGAAAAGATAAATTAGGAAATACAACTCTGATGTCAGGTGCACCAGCACCCTAATCATTTTTTAAGAGTAATTTATTCCCTCATTTTTAATTTAATGAAATTTCATCTATAATACTACATAGCTTTTAACTTACTTATAATTTAGTCATTGAAATTATTTTATTAAATCAAACTAACAAAAATAAGCTTCCAAATGCCCTCAACAATTTTTATAATAATTTATTCATTTAAAATCAGAAAGATCACATATTATTTTAGCATTAGTTTATACGAAAATTTTTCACTGTATCAAAATTTCATGGAAATATCTATTGTTAATTTTTTATGAAGATTCCATAAATTAAATTAATTTTTTAAAATTTATCAATTTGGCCCAGAAAAGTCCACATATTATTTTATGCTTTGTTTAGGGTAAGAAGAATGAAATTTTTTCCATTGTCTTATAATTGCATAAAAACATCCTTCATGACTCAATTTTTCATGAGGATTTCAGAAATTAAGTTTATTTACAATGTTTTATCTATTTGGAGCCAGAAAGACTAAACCGTAGAGGTTTACAATAATTTAAGTTTATATATAATAATTCATTAAGTTTATTGTAAATAAACTTGATTTCTTCAATCCTCATAAATTATGATTTTCTGACCCCAAAATAGCCCTAAAATAATATAAAATAAGATAACAGACAAGAGAGATACATTCATGGAAACAATCTTTATGACTCAATTTTTCGTAAGTATTCTAGAAATCAAATTAATTTTTCAAAATTCATCAATTTCAGGTCAGAAAGGCCACATCTTATTTTAGGGCTAGTTTGGTGTCAGAAAATCATGGTTCATAAGAATTCCAGAAATCAAGTTTGTTTACAAAAAACTTGATGAATTATTGTAAACCTCTAAGATTCAATCTTTTTAGTTCCAAAGGGATGAATTATAGTAAATAAACTTAATTTTTGAAATCCTCATGAAAATTTAAGTCATAAAGGTTGTTTCCATGCATTTCTAAGATAGTAGAAAAAGTTTCATCCAAACAAGGCATAAAATAATATGCGGCATTTCTAGCCTAAATGGATGAATTTTCAAAAATTAATTTGATTTTTGAAATCTTCTTAAGAAATTAAGCAATAGAGGTTGTTTCCATGAAATTCTGATATAGTAAAAAAATTTCATTCTTCTAACCCTAAATTAGTCCTAAAAGAATATGTGGCATTTCTGACTTTAAATGGATGAATTATTGTAAATTAGCTTAATTTTTGGAATTCTCATGAAAAATGTTAAGGGGATTTGGAAGCTTATTTTTTATTAGACTAATTTCATAAAATAGTTTGAGAGATTATATAATAGTTAATTAAAATTTGGGAACTAAAAAATTAAATTTTCTAAAAGAATTGGCTAAAAGCTAACGACGTTAGGGGATGAATGAAATTGCACTAAATTAAAAACATAAGGGATAAAATTGCACAACAAAAAATTAGGGTACTGAATTCACATGAAAAATAAGATCAGCATTATATTTCATGTTTTATCAAAAGAATAATGCATATGACACATGGTTACTTTTTGAAATTTTTTCCTTGTACATGAGGTTAAGAAACCCCTTTTTAAAGTTTACACATATATCAAACCACCGGAGGCATCAAAAACTCGATCAAAACAGTAGAAGAAAGCTCACCACTTTTGATTAGCTATCTCATTCCATTAGATGTGAACTGCTCAAATTTAGTTTTTCATTTTTTAATTTTTATGAAAAAATTATTTTAATGGGTAAAAATCTAAAATAAAATTAATATTTTAACTGTCATTTTTCTATAGAATAATTTTTTAATGAAAAATTGCCTGTTTAAAAAAATCATATATGGACCATCTAAAATCGAGTCAGAAAAGTTTGGATCTAATAAGTTGGAGGGTTCATCAAAATGATGAGCATCCTAATCATCCCTCATTTGAGTTTTCTTTTTTGGTTTTTTTTTAAAAAGACAGTGATTATGAAGCCTGTTTACATTGAGCATATGAGCTGAGGAAAATGAATGAATGGCTTAAAAGGTTGTGACGATGAACGGGAAGAAGAAATAAAATACCGGTAATTCATATCCGCATGTTCACCAAAAACAGTAATCGAGTGGGAGAGAAAGAGAGAGCACCGCCCATTTTAGAGAGAGAGAAAAAAAATCTGAGCATATATCTATGCATAAGGGCTGCAGGGTTTGAATTGAGTGTCTGTGTGGTGATTAGAGATTAATTAGTGACCTCCCGTTGCCAATTGCTATACATGGAATTCCACGGACATACGTTGAATTCCATATTGAGATTTCTCCTATATATGCTCCCGCTCCATTCTCCTAAAGTTCTCCAACCAAGATATTCGGCACATATTTTTTTCTATCAAATATGCGATTTTTTTTATTTAAGAGTTGTACTACACACAAATTTTTAAATTATTTCTAATAACAAATATTTAAAAAATTATATTTAAATATTCATGCCATTTATTAAATTGAATTAACTAATAATTATTACTACCCACCTGATCCATATTGGATTTGAACCAACAGGATTTCAATCCATTTTTATCATTTTTTTCCAAGCTAATGGTGCGTAATGGTGTCATGACCCATATCCAATCCTACCTAGTGAGATAAGATTTTGTTGTTATTCTTAATATATAATTTAATGTTACACATAAATATTATAGGAGATCATCATGTCATATTGGGTCAACTTAACCAATTTAATTTAGGGAGATCTATTGTAAGGTTTCAAATAAAAGAATTAATATTAATAAGGTCCCTAGAGGTTGTTAATTGTAGCTGCTCAGTTGTCAATGGGACCTTATTGATATTAATTATTTTGCTTGGGATTCTACAATAATTTTCCTTTTAATTTATCTTTGAGGCCAAAAAAGCAATTTAATTTATTTCATTAGTCTTTTAGGGACCAGGAGAGTGTTAAATATAATTATAGAAATGTAAATAACTTTATGAAATTTATTGATAGACATTCCTAAATGATTTTAATAAATGAAAATAAAACTTAATCAAATTTTTCAAAGCCACTTATAAAAAAAAAAGTATACATCCAATCAATTAATCAACCTCACTTTTGATTAATGCCACCAATAAAAATCACACTCATGTAGAATCACATTTCTACACTGCTAATCCAAATTAAACAATCATAAAGACTACTGCATGTGAAAAATAAATATACATATCGCTTTTACCTCTGGCATGGCATGACCCTAAACGTCAAGCGCGTTCCACTTAATTCGTTGAAAGGCGTGGTGCGTGTTTGGCTCCAGCTAGAAGATATCTAGACTGACTTCTTTCAAACTCACTTTTGAATATAAGCTTTTGGGTGACTCTAAACTCACTTTTACAAAATAAAATATGAATCCAAAAGCTGAGTTTTGCAAACGAAACTGGTAGACTATTGCGCAGCACATGATGGAGTAGTTTTCTAAGTTGGTGAAGGTTGCCCACAGTGGGAAGAGAAGGTGGACCGCCTGGGAGTTTCTTTTGTGGCAGCGAACCGTTGGCTTGTGTTTTGGTTTGGGAGCAGTAGACAGGAAGAAAGTTTGTTGAAGATTGGATGACGTGTCTTATTACACATATATAAAGTTTCCAAAGCAATGAATTTTGGCAAGGTGAACAGTGGAAGAAACAGTTACCAAGTCGTTTTATTACTTGGATTACATAGGAAAACAGCATAAATAAATATGGTATTATTTTTATAAGGGAAAATTGGGGAAAAATCCTACATTCAAAAATGGCATCTGCTTGGTTGTATATGTGGAAAGCTCAGTTGCATATAACATAAAAACTCAGTTGCATATTACAGAAGTTTAGTTACACGTGTGTGGAAGGTCTCATTTTACAATTAATTCCCCAATGAGGGACTTTCCCCAATTCTCTCCTTTTCTAATGTTATGGAAACTTGAATATGCATGAATATCTACGTTGATCGGTTGAAACAAAAATCAAAACTGACATATAGTATATCATCATGGGTGAAAAAGGTGAAAAGAAAACCATCTAAAAAACTACATCGGCCTATTTGGATACTGTTGGGAGAATTACTTTTGACTAGAATGCATTTTGAAAAATTACTTTCTTTTAGAATAAATTTTAAAAAATGAAAAATATTTTGATGAAATTAGGAAAAAAATATTAAATGAAAGTAGTTAGAATGACTCAAGTCGCAACTTAACATGTTTAAGTCAAAATTTGAATTTTCATGTCTAGGTCACAACTTGAAATTTTTAGGTCGCAACTAGTAATTTTGAGGTCACGACCTAAAATGCATTTTTACCAGAATGAGCTTTTCTCTCCTCCATAGAATGCATTATAGTGCTATAATGCATTTTGTTCAAAATCTTTCTCAAATAAGGGTTTGTTTGGAAATGCTTTTGGAGGAGTTAAAATGCATTCTAGAGCCCAAAATGCATTTTGAATCAATGAGTATTGTTTGACAACATATTTTGATAAAAGTCATTTTGAGCCTAAAATGAATTCCAAAGAGCCTAAAAGTTAGAAGAGGGAAAAATATCTTTATGCTTATAATGCGTTTTAGGTCGCGACCTAGTAGTCTCAATGTACTCTGGGCCTTGGCCTTAAGATGGAAAAAGTGTTCTTCAACTACTAGTTTAAGCTTTCAGTTGGATTGGATATGCTGACTGCCTTATGGAATCAGAGCCAAGGGTGTCAGTGGTTCAATCTTTGGAGGTGCCTTGGAGGGGGGAAATGTGTATGGGCACATTTTCCCTCGCGGACTCCAGATATCTTTCGCTATAATAGTATCAATGTACTATTGGGCCTCGGCATTAAGATGGAAAATGTGTGTTTCAACTACCAGCTTAAGCTTTTAGTTGGATTGGCTATGATGATTGCCTTATCCAAGTTGTAACCTGGTACACTCCAAGTCGAGATCTATAAATGTTAAGTCATGACCTGAGATATTCTAACTACTTTTTATTATTTTATTTTTCTCCTAATTTTATCATAATATAAAACAAATATATATGTATTATTTTATGAGGTTCTTTTCTTTTTAGTCGCTCTCCATCAAAAGTTACTTCTACAACGTTTATCTAAACAAGTTTTCATTTTTCAAATTGCATTATGAACAAAAGTTATTTTTTTAAAATGTATTCTAACAAAAAATTATTCTTCCAACAGTTATTTAAATAATTAATAACCAGTGTGATAGACAAGTTGATGTATGGTCTCACAATCCATTTTGATCGTGATAGGTACTTGTTGATGATCTCATAATCAATTTCAAAAAGAGCGTTTGGCTGGGTGAGCGGATGCCAAAACTAAGTTTTGATGTGCAATCAATATTCCGCGGGGCCCCCAAACGGACCAGCGGCGTGCTAGTGCGTTTGCGTCAAAGTTGTGTGAAAGTGAAAACGTGGATATGGAATGGGGGAGGCTGTAACTTGAGCACGTGAGTAGTACGTACAAGTAATAATGGCGAAAGCATTGACTATTAGAACGTGACAGTTCGTAGACACAATAATGCAGATTGCAGTGAGCATTCACATCAGGAAGGGACCATCGTACGTACATGTAACAATGATATTGCAGAGAGCGTCCACAACAGCACGTGATCGTAAAAATAATGCAGCGACATTGCAAAGGACAACATTATTGTGTGGAAGCAAATTAAAGTGACCATTTTTGGTATTATAAAAAGTGTCCATTTCTATACAATCACTTTTTTCTCAAAAGCCAACTAACTTCTGTTGCAGGTGGGAATTCTTCATCTCCGCACAAAACTTATCCTTGCTTTATATTTTAAAATGTCGACTTAACTGAGATTTAACTCCGTGAAACATTTTCTATTATAAGGTATTTTGTAGTTCATCCTATTATATACTTTTTTTTATTCCTTAATACAAGAGTTAGTTGATTTTTTATTGAGAAATTAAAGAAGTTAAATATATTACTTAAAGGTATTTGTATTTCGTATTTTTTTTAAAGCAATACGTCTAATTTATAAAATGATATATAAATATATTATATAGAAAAAGGAACATTTTTAAGTAGTGTATATATCTTTCTTAATCTTTCCAACAAAAATCAACTAACTCTTATATTATGAAACATAACTAGTACTAAATTATTTTTCAAGTTTCTTCAACACTCTAAAGTATTTTTTATGCCTTTATAGTAGATGCATAAAAATATTTTAAAACTCTGAACGCACTTAAAAAAATACTTTAGAGTAATAGACATACCAAAAAATACTTTAAGATGTCATTACACCTAAAAAAAATGTTTCAGTATACTGAATAACCATAAAAACTTTAATATGTTGAATCCAAATAAAAATACTTTAAAATATTGGATTCAAATTTCCCAAAATTACCGGAGAAAAAAAGATGCTAAGCTTATAACTGTTTTAATTATGTCCTTCTTTTATTAATTGTTGGTCTCATCCTGTTTCATGTTATTACTAGTTCATCTGATTGGACCCTTCGTCGTGATGTTAGATTCAATAATGGGCGAACTTGGAATGTTATGCTCCCTTCTATGGAGAATATACGGTCCTACAGCCTAATTCATAAAATCCAAAAAAAAAAAAGGAGATTGTTCATTATTAATACGTAGAGAGTTAATGTTAACAAACAGTGGGTCCCCCAATTAGTAACATATCTGTCAGCGCAGACTCACAAGGCTCTTATCCGACCCCGCTCTATTTGATGCGTACCTAAAGTCCGATCAATTAATTACCCACTCAACAGTCTCTTTGGACATGGTAGTGAACAATCAATGTCTCTTCAAACCTTGGTTTTGACGTGGCCAAACACCCGAATAAAAAAAACGGGAACAAAGAATTGATTATGAGACTTTACCCACAGTTTCAACAGAAGCATACCAGAACAGCCTTTCCACTTAGAAGATGATCGTCGTTGGAGTGTAATAAGGGGAGTGTACCACAAATTATATATATATAAAGTCTCCCTCAGCCCCTCATCTCTTATCTACTACATGCGTGGAGATGTGTGGATTTGCTTTGTTGTGACTTTCTTTATAGTTCAAAGTTGATTTTGATGTCATTAATTAGTTGGCTAGCTATTCCAAATTAGATTGGTGCATGTGTGTAATCTTATTTTACTTTAAATGAAATCATACTTCATTTGGGTTGCCGAAAACCCTCGTCTTCTTCTTTCTACAGAGCAGCCGATCCCTTTTTACTTTTATTGAATTACATTTATACTTGGATATCATAAATCCCAAACCTTATGTATTGATTAATTCTCACTGACGGAGGTTCAAGTATACTCCAATTTCAAACAACATTTATAACATAGTAGTTTGTATCCTATACTTGTACATGCATGCATGCAAGGTTTACACTCGTATACAAAAAGTTACATCATTTATCAGTTATAAACAGTTGCTGTATGCCCAAAAAATGACTTTGGGCTCAGTCAGTCCAATTAGCATCCGACAACCCAATTGACCGCAACGGTCCAAGACAAGGCCCAGCAACTGTCCCTGCGACCAAGGCTTGCCAGGAGTCCTTCGCCTGTGACCAACGTTAGCGACTGTCTACCCAACGACACCAACGTTCATCTTCGGTCCACGACTCCCTGAAAGTCGGACCAAACCGTTGTGATCCACAGATTTAGCACCCACACGGCCTAGATTCCCGGAGCAACGCCGTAACCGCTCAACGGCTAGCAAATCACGAGTCGGTCTATTTATTTTTACTCATCTGTAACAGAAAAAAAAAAAGGAGAAAGAAAACTCTCTGAGACTCCTGCTTTTTCTTTCTAATCGCTATTCTCTGAGTTCTTCTATCTCAGACCACTGTAGACCCGCTTTCAATCTCAATATACGACTACTGGCTAAGCCATTTTCCCCCTCTTCGGTTCATCTCCGTGTCAGGCATTGCACTGTATTTTCTCATTACATACTGTTGGATCCCCGAACTCCCCTAAAAACCAACTTCTCGAGAATTTCGCACAAACAATTGCCTTAATTACCTTAAATGCTGCCTTTGTTTCAGAAGATATATGAAGTTAAAATAACCACTATCAAAAACCATATAAAATTAGTTAAAATTATTAAATAGACTGGACATTTACTTTTCTTTTTTAATACACCCTTATTTATAAAGGCAATAACTAGGGAAAAAACGATTAAGAAAGTGTATGGAAAGATTAATGAGAAAGAATGTGGAAAAATTGAAAAAAAAAAATTCCATTAAATGATTTCAAAATTTAACTTAAGCTCATACCCCTCACAATTTTTAACCTTATATTTTAAAGGAAAAAAAATCCAAATTGCCTTATGGTCAAGAAAATGCATGCTCATTTTGTCTTGCTCTGCCCATTATAGCTCTCCTCACAAGGAGGAGACCACTCACATATGTTGTCCCTTTAACCACGTGGGGAATCGATCCCAACCACCTCAATAAGAGGGCTTGTGGGTTGCCACTAGATCCAACACTCGTTGGCTTGTGGGGACCTTCTCAATTAAAGCTACATCAAACTAACTTTCTTTCCTTTTCCCCCTCTTTTGGTTCTTTTTCATACTCTGTTTTATCAGGGCAATTTCTAACCTAATTTAAGGGTCCGTTTGAATCAAAAAATTGATAGTAATGGAAGAGAACGACAATTTTTTTGACATGGGATGTTTAATATGCACTGGAATGGAAAATGATTTGATAGAAAAATTTATGTTTGGTTAGGTTAAAACGATGGTAAGATAAGTATGAATATGTTTAAAATGACCATATTATCCTTTTTAACAAAATATAGAAAATGATATTTCAAAATATATAGTTGAAGAAGAAAATTAAGTGTTAATTGATATACATATATATTTTAATGAAATTTAAATAACTTCATATATAACTGTGGTCCATGAGTTACCCATAATATGCATATAGTCAAAGCTACTAGAAGAGCAAATAATTTTATATCTTTAATCATATGTACATAATAGGTACGTCATGTTTATAAAATTTAAATAGCTTTACTCTTGACCATTGGCTAAATATGACTTGCATCTAGTTAAAAGTTCCCAAAATTTTAAACATTTAATACATTTTTCAAATTTCTTCCAAGACACCTTCTCACCAACCCACTTGGCATTGGAAGTGGCCAGGCCACCCAATCTGTGCGCTCCTCCCCTTTTCTTTGCTTCATTATACTCATCCATTAACTTTGCTCCAATTCCTTAAAACAACATTGATGCAGTGATCTAATTTTTTGCCAAATGGAACGATTTAACATCTATTGTAGAAATGAAACCTTATTGGGATCTAGCATGTGCATTGGTGGATAGCGATTATAGGGGCATCGATTTTCCGTTTGAGGTGGTGGATGGAGTAGAAGACATAGGGCTGATTGAGTTTGTGACTGAGAAGGAGATGTATTTGGATGAATTCTTAACATACCAAATCACGGTTAGCGTACCAAACTGTGAAGGAGAAGGGGAAGAAGTGTCATCCAAATTTTTTTACCACTAATGAAAAATTGGTTCCCGCCAAACTCGGTGAGAAGAGGTTTTCCCATGAATAAAGGAAAATCAGCATGTGCAGTCCAAACATACGTACTCGATGAAAAATCTCAATTTTCTTTCTTCTGACATGATTTTTTGCGATCCAAACAGGCCCTAAATTGAATAGGCCTTATATTGAAATCTTAGATTTTAAAATGTTTTAAAGAGATTTATAGATCACAGATTAAATTTTAGCTATGAAGCATAATCCTTGACAATAATAAGCAAAATGCTATAGACATTATGCAGATAAATATTTTGCCTTGACATTTTAGATTCTGCAATAATTTTAAATTTGAAACATTCAAAGTAATTATTCATTTTAACTAAAAGTTATCAAGCACAATACTTTTTCCCTACATCTAAAAAATTGATATGCTTAAAAGATAATCACAGAACAATGTTGTTTAAGCAAATTTTAGTGAGAGAAATAAAAGAAATTAATTCGGGTCACCAATAGTGCAGAGAGATCGAAAGATGGAACTACTGCCTTTGATGCTAGAAGGATAAAAGGTAAACGATTAATTGTGGTTGAATAGAGGTACAACAGAGTGTGATAATAGGTGAGGAGGGAGGAGAGGAGCAGAGTGATCTCAATGTGCTTTCGTGTGCATGTGATCTCCCTTTACAATGGAAATAGCAGGAAAATAAATAGTGGGTATGTATGGGTCATCACCCGTTGGGTAGTTCCAATGTCTTATGGATATCCAGGGATCGTGGTCGTTAGATTCTTGGATCATAACTGCCGAGTCTGATGTCTTCGTGGTGCTAGCTACAAACTTGGGCAGGAAGATGAGCTCCATGAGTCATCCAGGCGTCCAATCGTTGGACTCTAGTTGTAGGCGCACATGCTACTAAGATTCTTGGACGCTAGGGACTGATGGTGGACTATGCATTGGGTTGGTTTCATCTGCTGGGCCATGGACTAATCTAGCCCAAGTCATTTGTTGGTCATGCAATAACCCCCCCACTCTTTCTGTTTATGGCTCATGGACATGAAGAGTATTAGAGCAAGCTGTCATTTCGCTCGTGATCGGTGCAAGTGACAATTGGCTTCTCTCAAATCTAACATACACCGTGTGTCGGCGGTTTGACTTGGCTCCTACCCAGTAGATTCCCCACGTATATCAATAGCTATGTCGTTAGAGGCATTCGATTGGAAGAGTGGGCTATCATTCACTATGAACGACCTACTACAATCCTACGTGCTGGCCAAGAAGAAGGCTGGGTTCTTCACCCTAACCCACCCATTTTGGATCCTCACCTATGATCTTGGGGGCCCAGATAAATGATAGAGGTTAGGGAGACCGTTGGGTCTTTCTACGGATTGAACACTTGGTCGTTGAGGGTCATTCCCTCCGATCATCCTAAAACATTGAGGTATGCTTCAACTTTGTGTCTAAATGTTTCATCTCCTTGTTTAGTTGGTGACATTGCTTTGCTTTATTGCTCCATAGCTGTCCCTAGGAAGGGCAAGCCAGGTAGGGCCAATGACCGAAACCTCCAGGACATTCTTGGTGCTAGGCAGCAAGATAGAGACTTTTGCCTCCTTCTTGACCTTGCCAAGAACTCTCATGGTAAAGACACATCTCTTGGTATCCTATTTTCCTTTTGGGGACATTTTGGCATGTGGTGTTAATGTGGTGTGGTTACATTGGCAGTTTGTGTCTCTATCAGGGGCAAAACTTCGCCTCCCAAGTCTAGGGTTACAGCTCCCCTTCAGGCTAAGGATATCAAAGCTTGCCTTCATCGTATGGTGATCAGACCGAGGATGAAGGGTGCTCCTACCACCCTTGTCGAGTCCATTACCATAGCTGCCTCTAGTGGCATAATTGACCTGTCCTCATCTACCCCTTCATCTAGAAAGTCGCTTATCCGTGTCTCCCAGTTACGTCTACTAACATAAAGGGCAAGGTTATGGCCTTACTATCGGGTGAGGCTATAGTCGAGTTGGCAAAGAGGAGGAGGGTGGACGATGAGGGACCCAGCACGTTCATCATCGTGGAGTTGCTCACCCGATGTTCGAGAAAGACCAGGAGGTCATGTTCGTACTAGTAAGCAAGAAGGCCACGGTCACCACCCTGGCCTAGTTGATACAGGTATGTCTTGTCCTTAAATGTTATTATGTATGCTTGACTCCCCTTTGCTGACCGTATGTGTTATTTGTCACAGAGTCTGATAAGTAGCTACTTCCTTGCCCACAAGCTGGGTCGCTTGGCCAATGTGGAGATAGATACGGATGATCTTTATGGCCAGGTAGAGGCTAAGGACTCAAACATCAGATACTTATGTGACATCGTGTACTCCTAAGGTGAGAGCATGAAAGCTACAGAGCTTTGAGTGGAGGCAGCCAAGGCTAAGGCAAAGGAGCTCAACAAGCAAGTGGACGAGATGGCTATCAACATCCAAGTGCAAAAAGATGAAAATGAGGCCCTCATAAAGGACGTCACGGTGGTAGAGATGGAGGCCTATATGTGTAGGCACAGTGGGAGCACTAAGTGGGGATGTCATCCCGATGGAACATTGCAGAGACCATCGCACAGTGGAAGCCTAATCTTTTGAAGATGTGGGCGAGGTTACTAGGGCTGGTGGTGACTAGGGCATGAAGACGATGGGCATCGGGGCTAGAGAGGAGGCGACAACTCCAATTTGGAAAATGGATAAGCCAATGGCAGTTGTGCCTGCATTAGGGGGTGATGCGGATGTGGCTAAGGCTGGGGACCCTTCGATGTAGATTTTTCTACCTCTGTAAGGTGTTTGTTTTGACGTCGGTGGCCTTAAGGATTTTATGTGGGATTTGTTGTCCTTGATGGGTTTGGATATTGTGGGGTTTGAGTTGGCCCCTTCTAGATTTTTAATTTAATTTCTGTGCCAAGCCATCATGCATGTTTTCTTCACATGTTTTGCCTTGTATTTTTGAGTTGATGATTTATGGTTGTTGCCTAGGTACCTTGTAGTTGTTGTCGTCGACGTAAGGCATTTAGGGATTTGCTTGATGCGTTGATGATAGTATAGGTTTAGCTGAACAACTAGTTAGCAATGTGTGTCTATGTTAGTGGTGCTAACAGAGTGCCATATTGGACAAATTGTTTAACATTAAAGTCATCTCTCTCATGACTGTCTTAGTTATGAGAAGCAAGATGAAAGTGAGTATTTCATTAAGCAAACTCAGTAACATTGACTGTACAAAGTGTGTCATCGTAGTCATTTACAAAGAGGGAACGCGACAGGTTTATCTTGTCCTCGTATGTATAAGAAGCATAAAAGCCTAAGTCATGAAAGGCTATTGTAAGGTAAAATAGTTTGACAAGAACATTTTTCATTAAGTAAGGCCAATGACCTTATGTTTGTCTACAAAGGGTGTAACTGCCAATTATAACAGAGTAATGAGGCATGGCTGCTTTGTTCTCCCTAGTATGGGTGGCGTCTAAGCCAAAATCTTGTTGGGTCATTGTGACCTGTCTTTTGTGAGCAAAGGGTGGTGTCTGAGCCAGTCGTTAGGTGGAGGCTAGTCAAGGTTGTCTTGTCTTTGCGTGTGCAGGAGGTATCTAAGCCAAGAATGTAAGAGGTCAGGGTGACCTATCGCTGATGTTGTCAGAAGTGGCGTAGGAGCCTGTTGACTGGTGAGGCCTCTCGGACCATCTTTAAGCAGTGAGGACATTGTTAGTGGTGTTGGAGTCGGATCAACCTTACCAGCAAATAGATTAGCATCTTGTCTGGCCATGTCACCCCATTAAACAAAGTGTTTGTCACGAGGCCGTGTTGTCGGTGTTGGTGAGGGGGATAGCATCGTCCAAACTCGTGTCCCATGACTAGAGCTTAAGTCTTGCAAGGTTAGCCGAAAGAACAGGCAAGGCATACTAACAATAAAGTGGGGGTCAGATTGGTCCATTGTGCTGCAGACATTATAGCACAAGGTGTCAGTCATTCATAGGGGTCACACCTTAGGACGTATGTCATCATCCCAAGGGGACTTAATAAAAATGTTAGTGAAGTTCATTCAATAGATCCAAGCAGAAGTAAGGCATGTACTAGAGTGGTACCTTTTTAAGTGGATTGTGTTCCAGCTCCTAGGGACTGGTCACCCTTGTTTGTCGCTTAGCTGGTAGGCGCCCTTACCGACGATACCAGTTATCTGATACGGACCCTTTTCTGTTGGTTCAAGCTTGCTGTCACGTGGGTTATGGGTGTTTTGGAAGACCTTCTTGAGGACCCAATCCCCCACTTTGAATTTTCTGGCACGTACGTTCTTATTGTAGTACCTTTCCATCTTTTGTTGATGATGGGTCATAGCAATCATCGTTTGCTCTCGTCTTTCCTCAACAAGGTCCAATTGATCATATCAAGCTTGCTAGTTGGACTGTTAATCTATCCACGTGTATCACAGTGATTGAAGGCTTACCTTGACAATGATGACTACTTCTGTCTCGTAAACGAGTGAGAAAGGGATTTCACCCATTGTTGTCCTGGATGTCATGCGATATGCCCAGAGGATGGATGGCAGCTCCTCTGTCCATTTTCCTTTTGGCTTGTCCAGTCACTTTTTAAGCGAGTTAATCAAAATTTTGTTGCTGGATTCAGCCTGTCCATTTGACTAAGGATTCCTTGGTGTCAAGAAATAAAGTGCGATACTCCAGTTGTGATAAAAGTCTCGAAATCACCTACCAATGAACTAGGATTCATTGTCACAGACAATCTCTTTGGGTAGGTTGAACTTATAAACGATGTTCTTCCAAACGAATTCAACGACTTCAAGCTCCTGCACTTGGGTGTAGGCCTCTGCTTTCACCCATTTGGTGAAGTAGTCAGTCATCACAAGCATGAAGATGACCTTGCAGGGGTGATGGTAAGTAGCCTTCCGACGATGTCCATCTCCCACTTCATGAAAGGTCATGCAGGGGTGATGGTGTGAAGCAATTCTAGGGGATGATGGGTAACGTGGCTGAAGTGTTGGCACTTGTGGTAGCATTTTGCCATAGCCTGTGAGTCCTTTTGAAGCTTTGGCCAAAAGTAACCGATTCTAAGGACTTTCTTAGCTAGGCTCCATCCTCCAGTGTGGTCCCCACACTTGCCTTCCTATATCTCCCTCAGCACGAAATTAGCCTCTTGGGGTCCAACGCATTTAAGGAGGTGGCCTGAGTAGGACAGTTTGTAGAGTTGGTTGTGCATGATGCAGAACCTGACTACTGGGACCTCGTTCTTGTCTTCGAACACGGTGCCTTCCTGCAAGTATTTAACCAAGGGGGTTCACTAGTCTCACATCAAGTTATTAAATAGAGTGTTAATTGGTGATCGATCCGACGTGCTGCCCATCAGTCGATACAAGATGATTGCACCAAAATAATATATTATAGTGGGCAACCTATCATTCTTCAAAAATATGCTGAACTTGGGTATAAAGAGGGGGTTTTAATGGTAAAGAAAATAGTGGTGAAAAAACATAACAATGTAGGAATTTAGTCTTTTTGGTCTTTTCAATAAATGAAGGTATGTTTTGGAATGTAAGGGAAAATGATGAGATAGACTCTTAATAATGGAAACTCAGCTCTCATTGCTCTCAATTTGATATGGGAGTTAAATCTCTCCAAGTTTAAAGGAAAACCCCAAGCAATCACTCAGGTCCAATGATTTAATTAATGAAAATCCACTTGGATCCAAGTTAATTGACACTTCTTAAATCAATGTTGAAAACCATTTAGAGTGCAAATGAATGGATGATGCTCATACGCTCAATGGACTGCAATCATGATCATAGAAACCAAGCAGCAAACTACTGTCAATAATCATTGACAATTGAATGAGGCAAGGAGCTTTAACTGAAATATATATATATAAACCAACACGAAATAACATCCAATCCAAATACAGTCTAATCAAAAGATTACAAATCTATAATCACAATTTACATAGTAGTAGAAATTCCTAAATCTAGAAATATCCTACAAGTGTTTAAACAAGAGATTAGACTAAGAATACTTCCCAATTCATCCATGAGCTCAAGCTTTGTCCTCTATCACCAAGAGGCTAAGGCTTTAGCCTCTCATAGCTCCAGAAACGCAACCATCACTCCAGAGAATTTCTGCCATGAGAAGAAGATGAGTGGGTATGGAAAGATACAGAAAAGGGTATTGGGAATGGATTAATTGGTTCGAAATGGAGGAAAATGGTGTGAAAATGAGGAAGAATGGATGGGGAATGTGTGCTGCTTCAAAGAAAAAGGGTTGAGACTCTCCTGGTGCAAATCTGCAGAATGAAGGCCTCCCTTTACATGGTGGCTGCACTTTCCTTAAGTGCATGGTTGCTGACCTAATCCAAAACACACAGCTGAACAATTAAGCTCTAATGTCACGACAATACCTGGTTTATGTCGCGACTCACAATAACTTTAGTTACGACATAATGCATCATAATTTTAATCTGGAATCATGTCAATGTCGTGACCCAATTGTTTAAGTCACGACATTTTGAGCACAGTGGCACTTCCTAGCTTGTATTCCTTCCCTCAATGAACTGCAGCTCCTTCTATGCTCATTATCGAGTTTTAAGATTCCTTCCCTCAATGAACTGCAACATTTACAATTGAAAGAGATAGTTAACTACTTTTCACACTTAAATCAACAACATGCAATGCATGAATCAATGTAGGCAATAAAGGCATAAATGCATGCAAGATGGGGTAAACGTATCACAAAATGCCTTGAAAATAGATAGGAAAGCCATGTAAATATTGGGTTCTATCACTTGGTCTCTACTAGATGGCTGAGAACTTCAAGTATATCACTTCATGGTTATCTTCTCGATTGATCTGGGTGACACGAAACTCATCAAAGTTGCCTGCGAGGTCGTTAGCTAGCTTGTGGTAGGCCTGCATCTGGGCATCCTTCATTTGATAGGTTCTATCAATTTGTCAGGTGACCAACTGCAAAAATCACTTGACCTCCAGCTTGGTCACGCGGATCTCATGAGCCAATTGCAACCCTATGATAAAAGCCTTATACTCGACCTCTTTATTTGTGGCCTTAAACTCACAACGCACGGATTGTCACACTGTTAGACCATCCAGGGACTTCAATACCATTCCCAACCTAGTGCCTTTGACATTAAATGCTCTGCCCACGTGCAACATCCATTCCCCCTGATCAAGGCAATCGTCCATGCATAACACTTCCTTGTTATCCTATACTCGTAGGTCAGGTGTGAAATCTGCTATGAAGTCTGCAGGGCCTGGGATAATCGCAGTTTGTGGATGGAAGGTGATATCAAATTCACTCAACTCGATGGACCATTTGACTAATTTGCCGGAAAGGTCTGGTTTGTGGAGAATGTTCTGGAAGGGTTAAGATGACACAATGATGATGGAGTGACACTGGAAATACCATTGCAATCTCCTAGATGCGGACACAAGGGAAAGGGCCAGCTTTTCCAATTGAGAGTATAGGGTATTGTTGGTGTAGTAAGCTAGATATTACTTGCCTTAGTCTTCTTTTACTAAGACGTTGCTAATGGCTTTAGCTAAAGCTGATAGGTAGACAAAGAAGGCTTCACAAGAGAGGGCTTGCACAGAAGCGGGGGGTTGGTTAGGTATTGTTTTAGTCCCTGCAACGCAGCCTTGCACTCATTGCTCCACTCGAAAGTGTTATTTTTTCAGAGGGCATCGAAGAATGAATGACATTTCTCTAATGACCGAGAGATAAACCGGTTGAGATCTGTTATGAGGTCGATCAGTCACTGGATGTCTCGGACACAGGTGGGTAAGGGAATGTTTAGAATGGCAGTGATTTGTGC
Source organism: Vachellia collinsii (assembly GCA_006871305.1). Classification (NCBI taxonomy): domain Eukaryota; kingdom Viridiplantae; phylum Streptophyta; class Magnoliopsida; order Fabales; family Fabaceae; genus Vachellia; species Vachellia collinsii. The sequence continues at coordinate 42,025 of QFDD01000010.1, read as the reverse complement.
CAGGTGTGCCTCAACCCCTCATTGGGAGACAAGGTACTCGAGGAACCATCCAGATGTCACCCTAAAGGAACATTTCTCGGGATTGAGCTTTATTTTGTATTTTTGTAACAAGGAGAAGGCCTAGTTGAGGTGTGTCATATGGTCATTTACCTTCAGGGACTTGACGAGCATGTCATCGATGTATACTTCCATCATCTTCCCTAGTGTTCAGCGAACATGCGATTGACCAACCTCTGACAAGTAACACCTGCATTCTTTAAATCAAAAGGCATTACCTTGTAATAGTAAATGACACGTTCAGTTATGAAGGATGTTTTCTCCTAATCGTCAAGATGCATTAGAATTTGGTTGTACCCAAAAAAAGCATTCATGAAGGTCAATAGCTCATGACCAGGCGTGGCATCAACCAGTGAGTCAATATGTAAAAGAGGGAAAGGATCTTTCAGGTATGCTTTGTTCAGGTCAGTGAAGTCAATACACACCTGATGTTTCCCATTCTTCTTCAGGACGACAACAACATTGGCTAACTAGACAAGGTACTGCACCTCTCAAACAGACCCTATGTTGATTAGCTTATGGACTTCATCATTGATGATTCAGTTCCTCTCCGGAGCAAACCTCCGCCATTTTTTCTTGACGGGCTTGTGTGATGGGTCCACGTTCAGTTTATGGGTTGCGAGTTGTGGTCTATCCCCGTCATATCTACATGGGACTAAGCAAAGCAGTCTTTGTTATGGGACAAAAAGGTTAAGAGTTTACCTTGTAGGGCCAGTGACAGGTCTGAACTTATATGGATCGTGTGGTCTAGTTTGTCGTTGTTAAGTCAACTAGAAGTGCATGCTGCTGTTTCTTCTTCAACTAGAGACAATTAATTTTTCAATTGGCATCTTAAGTTAGGACATCCATGTGATAGAGTTTTAAAGCAAATTTTTGAGACAATGTAATGTCAATATTAAGAATGATGTGAATGTTTTTTGTGCTGCCTGTCAATATAGAAAATCAAAGTTGTTACCATTTTCTCAATCTGTGTCTTATGCTTCTTCTCCTTTGGAATTGATACATTCTGATCTTTGGGGACCATCACCCATTCAATTTGTTAATGGGTATCATTTTTATATACATTTCATTGATGATTATAGTAGATACACCTGGTTATATCCCTTAAAACACAAGGGTGAAGCTATCGGTGCTTGCTTTTAAACACTTCATGGCTCGTGTTAAAAACCAATTCAACTCTACAATTAAGACTACTCAATGTGACAAAGGTTCTGAATATAAGCCTTTCATACCTATTACACAAGTTGCAAGAATCATAATGAGATATACATACCCTTATACCTCTGTTCAAAATGGCAGAGCAAAAAGGAAGTATAGACATAGTTGAAATGGGTCTCACTCTTCTTGCTCAAGCCCACGTACTTGATAAACCGTTTGCCCACACCTGTCCTTCAGGTTTCAACTCCTTTGACTCAACTTTACAAAATTGATCCAAACTATAAGGCCTTACAACCTTTTGGATGTGCTTATTATACATGTATGAAGCCATACAATAATCAAAAATTTCAATTCCATAGCCAACAATTCATTTATCTTGGACTAGCCTCTCAACAAAAGGGAACCAAATGTCTTAGTCCAACAGGTCGTATAATATATATCTCACCATGTTATATTTGACCCCTCAGTCTTCCCTGGTTCTATGAATTTCTTTCAACGAAGATCAAGCCACAATGTTGCTGAATATGTGCATCCCTTCTCCATCTCTGCTTTAAGCCCAAGCACCTCTTCAAGTCTTGACCCTTCTGGGCCCCGAATGTCTCAAAGTCCACTTATTTCTACAAGCATCGATAGTTCTAGGCCCTGTTTGATTTATTTGTCTAGCCCAACACTTGAAAAGTCTACTTCTGACGCGTCTGGGCCCTATGTGGTCAACAATAATAATAATGGGCCATCAACTAGAGGGACAAGATCTGCTTCCTCTCCAACACATAGCTCCACGACGCATAATGCAGGCTCAATAAAAGAATCATTCCTACATGATGACTGAGGGCCCATTAACACTCACCATATGACCACGAGAACCAAAGTTGGAATCTTCAAGCCTAATCACCCTTTCATCGATCTTCTAGAAGGTGTGTTGTCATCGTCTTCTCCTCTAGCTGAACCTCAGTCCGTCTTCGAAGCCCTTGCCTCTCCTTACTGGAAAAAGGCTATGGAAGATGAATTTATTGCCTTAGAAAAAAATCGCACCTGGGCTCTCGTTCCTTTCACAGGAGATCAAAAGCTTGCAAATTGCAAATAGATCTTCAAGCTCAAAAACAAGGCTGATGGATCTATTCTCAAACCAAAGGCACCTTTGGTGGCAAAGGGTTTTCAACAAGCTCTAGGTATTGATTATGGTGAGACTTTTAGTCCAGTCATTAAACCCACAACGATTCACGTGGTTCTCACTATTAATGTTACTTTTAATTGGGAAATTTGAGCACTTTTCTCATTGGTTTCATTCAAGAAGTTGTTTATATGCATCAGCCTGATGGATTTCGTGACTTTGAGCGACCTTCACAAGTCTATAAACTAATGAAGGCCATTTATGGACTCAAGCAAGCCCCACGTGCTTGGTTTGATCGATTACACATCACTCTGGGGATTTAAGAATGCTTGAAGTGATAACTCCCTATCTTCATACTCGATCACTAACGGTGTTCATATTAATTTATGTTGACAACATCTTGATCACATGTAATAATTCAATTTATCTTTGAAGCTTTGTGCTTTAGCTTAACACCTTGTTCTCTCTCAAGGATTTGGGTCCTACTTACTACTTTCTTGGTGTAGAAATCTGTCGTGATGCTTCTGGTCTATTTTTAAATCAAAGCAAATATGTATTTGATATTTTGAAGAAATTCAAGATGTTAAATTGTGCTTCTGTTCCTACTCCGATGGTCACTGGCCGCTCCTTCTCTGTTTCTGATGGAACTCCTATGATAGACCCATACTTGTATAGAAAAGCCATCGGTTCTTTGCAATACCTCATGACCACCAGACCAGATATTGCTTTTTTTGTTGACAAGTTAAGTCAGTTCCTTTGCAAACCGACAGATGTTCATTTTCAAGGAGTAAAACAAATTTTTTGATATCCCAAAGGGATTCCTTACTATGGATTACACTTAAAACCCTTCAAGTCTCTTCAACTCACAACATTCACTGATGCCGATTGAGCTACTAATATTTATGATACGAAGTCTATGGCAAGGCTCTGTGTTTACTTAGGAGGCTCTCTGCTGTCCCGGTCTTCACGCAAACGAGTCGTGTCTCATTCAAGTACAGAGTCTAAATACCGTGCCTTAGCAGATGGAGTTGCTGAACTTCGTTGGTTGAATTTTTTACTATCTGAATTGGGATTATTTATCCGAACCCCATCCATGATTTGGTGTGACAACTTAAGTGCCAAAGTGTTGGCATCCAATCCTGTTCAACATGCCCGTAGTAAGCATATAGAGATTGATCTTCGCTTCATCCGTGATTTAATCTCATCTGGGTTTCTTGATATACACTATGTACCCTCTACTTATCAAGTAGTTGATTGCCTCACTAAAGCATTGTCACATTCTCAATTTCTTCACCACAAACGCAAACTCAGACTGTTGATACCACCCTCTTGTTAATGTTATAGCTCACTGTTTGTATGTATTGAGGCCCACTTGTATTTAGGGCCCAATTACACTATTCTAGGTTTTGTATTCTTGTGTCTCTTGTAAACATGCAAGCCTATGATGTAACTTTATTCATTATTACAATAGGTATCACGGGATAACCCATTCATTCAGCCAAATACCTTTTTCCTTGATTTCCGTTCTATGTCTCTAGTATACGCCGCATAAATAATTGTGTAAAACGTTGTGGGGAATTTTTCTTGTATTTTGAGTTCAACGCAGCAGAAGAAAATCTTAGTTTTGCCCCGTTCTCGATGAACATGGATTTAAAAAGCTACCAAATGATCACGTAATTTGTTGATATCGACATTTTTTTGAGGTTTAATGAGTTTTGAATCACTATCCTATAGTTTTATTTTATTTTATTATTTTAAACTTTTGATTGTTCATCAATGTTGTTGTTTTACTTAGTGGACACTGATCTTCAGTATTTCACATTACTTATCAGAATGCTTTCTGTAACATACTGAAGTTGAAATTTATTTGACTTGCTAATTTCCTTAGCTCTTTCATAACAAAATTTCCATGAAACTAAAATCTTTAAGATTCTTCGACATGAAGTTCAGTCATGTTTGTAACTTGTGCTCATCTAATTCACAATCGATACTTTTATGGGGTTGGATATCTCTGGATTGCACAATTACTTGCCTAAGTGTCAATATCAATGGTTGTGTTGTTCCTTTTCTCATTTTCCTCTCGTTACCCTCTCTGTAGAGTATAATAGATTTGAAAGAAAATGAAAGACTAGGCTGCCTCATGAAGTAAAACGAATAGAGTGAAACCGTGTTCATTGCTTACACTACATAAGTGGTATGATCTTCCTTCTGGTACCCAGGACTTAATGGCAGTGCCAAAATTTTCTTCATTTACTTGGTGGACTCAAATTCACTCCAAAAAAAGAAAAAGAAAAAGAAATCACCCAAAGTTAGAAGTTGCCTGCCTGCAATGCAGGGGGATAGATAATTATATGCCTACATTCAGAGAAAAAAGAAAATCACCAGTACATGCCTAGTAATTCAACAGCAACCATCTATTTTCAGTCACACACACACCCTTATATATATATATATATATATTGATGGTGTGATAAAGCTCATGCTATAGCTTGTTGCTCAATGCTACGGCTCTTGGCATTATGTCATATGTGAAGCAGGCAATATAAGTAGCTTGAGCCTGTATTAGACTGATATCTTAAGCATATAGGTCCTTTGGAAGTTCCTTAATCAGATGAGTTTAGTTCTATGTTATCATTAAAGAATGACCTATTATTTGATCTAAACACATTATTTGAGCGAAATTTCTCTATTCTATTTGTTGGTTTTCTTGATATCTAGTTCTCCGATACTGCATGTTGTGATCTCTACTACCATGGAATGGATTGAAATTCCCTATGATTGATGGCTGTAGGTAGTCACACTGCATCAGTAGAATGTAACACTTGGTTTCTTAACTATCTTTGCGGTTTGATATTATTACTATTTCTCAAAGGGGGTAAAACGAAGTGTTACTTATGGAAATATGCCGAGGAATAGATAAGTTTGGTAAAAATATGGTGACTTTAAAACAAAATTTCGTTTATACAATGTGCTGTTAAGCATTTCATTTATTGAAGGCCTAATTCTAGTTTCACGTTGTACGCTTGCAGGATGGATCTGTATTTACCTACTGATATTCATGAACCCAAACCAGTTCTGATATTTGTAACTGGAGGAGCATGGATTATTGGGTGAGTGACTTGATATATCTGCATGAGATTTTGCTTAAATTCGTTTGTCGGTTTACTTCACACTGTTAATTTTTACCCAGAAGTTGAGGTATCTGGTGGAGCATGATCCATCTATGCTTAAGCATTTCTGTCAAAGTAGCTTACTGCCGCCCAATTTAGATAAAATTTATACTCAAGTCTATCATATAGCCCAGTTTCATGTTCGGCCAAAAATTTGAAGTGTTGATTTCATGAAAGACCAATCCAATGTCATAGTGAACGGACTTCCTATATTGTTGGAAATAGGCTGGGTTGTGAACCTGACTTTTGTCAACTTTTAAAGTGCTGATTCTTGAATCCCACAAATTTGTATGTTATAAAAAGCTGGAAACCTGTTCCATTGTCGGGTCTCATCACTTATAAATGCTATGTACCTTTAAAATTGGCAGACATTGTTGCCTCTGTTTTAACTGAATATATCTGAATACTTACATTGACCATCAGCATGTGTACAGATATAATAGGAGCTTGCATGTGCATGCGACAACCTGATCTAACTTGTCATGTTTTATTGCTGCCTTAATGAGGGAGCTTAAGGGTAGTTTTGAAGTCGGATTTAAAAACAGACACTCATTAGTATTTTTAATTTGGGTTTATGTATATGTAACTTCTAAAAATTAAGTTTCTTGGTTTTGTTTTGATTTAGGTATAAAGCATGGGGTTCCCTATTGGGATTGCGGTTGGCAGAAAGAAACATCATGGGGGCAAGCATTGATTACAGTCAAGTAGGCTCATCCCAACTTTATGCCGTGCAAGAATGACTCTTCATTTACCTATAATCAGACTTAATATGTTTTCTTCTGATGAAATAATATTGCAATAGTTTGTAGACTATATTTAGGGGATTTGTGTCCAGGGCTTCAGGCTATTCATAACTAGAGGGATGTATGCCTCATGCTATGATTTTTCTTGTTCCAGGTTACATTTTAATAAAACTATACTAAAGCAACGTGTAGGAGATCATCTGTAATTTTGCAAGGCTTTAGGCCTACCATTCCTGTTGCATGGTGTATATCTACAATTTGCAACATCTTGTTTTAAAGAGAATTTATCCATACTTGATATGTTTAAGTATAACTTATAAAATAATAACATTTAATCTTTCTTAGATATCCCTGTGGCTTGATGTTAACATAATTATGAGATTTAAGTTGCCAAGTCTCCGGTATATTTAGCACTTAATAGATTTTTTCATGAATTTGTGATTGCAGCAATTTTCCTCAGGGAACCATCAGTGATGTGGTAAAAAATGTCTCGCACGGAATTTCTTGCATTGTTAACACTATAACTGGCTATGGAGGAGACCCTAATGGGTAACAGGCTACTAGGCCTCATTCCACTGCATCACTTCGCATTCAGTTATAAAATTGATTTCCTCCAGAGGGTAAAGCTCAGTTGATTTATGAGGATGTCATAGTCATATAACTGGATTGTAGTAATTATTCAGCTCCTTATTAGTAGCTCTCATATTGTTCATTGTCTGTTTGATATCTATTGTTGATACTGCATGTTTTTGAGAATATTTTGAGCTTGGAGCTTAAGAGGGGTTATTGCCTTGTGGTTGTAGCAGCAAATTGCCATTGCTGATTGTTTAACTGAACCTCAAATGTTCCACTCCCTTTCCTCTTGTGAACGTAGGCAGTAGATTATGAAAATGGATTTAGAAAGCCTTTCTCTGAAGGGAAGCCAGTGACTTCTAAGATTGAATATGAAAAGCACATCTTGTGACCTCTGTGATGCAATACTCTAATTGCCTTCTACGCTAATCTGCTGATTACTAGTAGCTTGCTTGCTGTCTCCCTTGATGAACCATATAGTCGGTTTTTGAATGTCCATAGTTTAGCAGAGGATGTTGTTGCCGTGCTAGCTTATGCTCAATATTGTGCATATCGCATGTCCAACACTGCAATAGGGATAACTTTCAGGTTGGAAGTCTTCTCTGTGTGATAATGTCACCATGTGAAGTATCTGATTTGAGTAAACGACAGTTTACATGCTTAAGCAAACAGCAATGGATCTTGAGTATGGGTCTGCCTCATGGGTAGTATGGATCTTTAGGCTGGAACGTGAGAACAAAGCATGTGCTCATCATATTACGGGCTGGAACTTCATTATAATTAAGAAGAGGGGCCTGCAAGGAGTGAATACTTAACCACTTCAACTCAAAGGCTTAACTTGTAAAGTGAAGGCCTAGGGTTGATTTACTAATATTTCTGACATGCTTAAATTGATGAAAAAGGGCGGAGTTTTCTAGTCTAACTACTATTTTTTGCTCTTGTATATGTTCGTTATTGCTCTCACATTTTCTTAGGAAGACTTTTTTTTTTTTGAGGAAAAAACCATGGATGGATGTTTGTTGGTTTGGGTAGTATGGCTATTGATAAATATGCTCTGCTTGTGAATTAGATTCACTGATCAGCTAGTTTATACGTGACCAAGTCCACGTCTAGTAATCTTATTAATATATGTTTTAACAGATACAACTTAATGCATTTAGTTGATCACTTTCATCAACGTGGCTTGTCTCGTTCCATTTTTTAAGGTTTGTGCCCTAGAACATTATGTCATCTACACATACCTAGTTCTTTTCGTCTACTGCTTCCCCTCCTCTTTTTCTCAAAAACGAAAAAAACCAGGTTTTTGTCTCCTTATGAGACTGAGTTTCATTGCAGCATAATGGAAGGTGAACAATCGTTGAAGAAATTTTCTCCTGATGTCAAAGTTAATGACCCATGCATTAAAGATGCCATTCCTCTCTTGCCCCCAATTATTCTGTTTCATGGAACGGGTGATAATTCCATCCCAGCAGATTTCAGGTATATAGTAAACAAAAATTCCCTGTTTTCAGAATATCTGTGATATCATTTGCTGCCTTGAAGGTAAATGGGAAAGTATTTGTGACATTCTTACAAACTGTATTTCATTCGTGCTATAGATAAAACTTGGTGAGTTCATAATATCCTCCAATTAAATGACTTTCATGGTAATGGTATTTTAGTTTTTGCTTTTACTTTCTGCTGTGTTATATTTTTGGTCAGAATACCAAATGTTATATTTTACACTTATCCACGAGAACTTAATTCTATATTTTTCTTTGCAAAACTAGCAAGTATTATCATCAAGTGACAAGTGCTTGTGGTTTTATATTATCGCTTGTTGATAAGTTTTTGTTTGCAGTAAGAAGTTTGCTGATGCTCTGAAGGACATGGGTGCAAGAACTGAGCTGATTCTGTATGATGGGAAAACACATACAGATCTGTTTGTCCAAGCAAGTGACAAACGTTAGCAAATCCTTTTGTTTTCTTCATTTTAGTAAATAATAATTAACAGGGCAACTCTTCCTAGGTCCTCTATAACACATTTAGTTTCTTTCAATATCTTTTTATTCATTTCAAAAGGGTCTTTAATGTTAAAAAAAGTGAAATCTTTCATAAACTTTCAAGTTCTTATTCATTTTGTGCATCTTTCTAGGGAGAAATATATTTGGTTTGCTGGCAAAATAGTACATACTTGAATCCTTGTATAGTGCAATCTCTGAACTTTGTGAAACAAATCCATCTTATTAATTGTCTAGAACTATAGGCGAGCAGTCTTGTTAACTTGAATTGAAATTCTATTGTCTTGATACAGGCTGCATCAGCTTTCAAGCCTAATCTTGGTTTAGCCATTGCTTAGGATATCTAGCTTGGATTTCAATTTAATATACTTGATAGGTTATTGATATTATATATCTCTCCCTTTCTTCTTGTCAAATGTGAACTGTATACTTGGCTCCTATTGTGTGTCCAATGAATTGTTACATGTCAATCATGAACACAGGATCCACTACGAGGTGGTAAAGATGAATCATTTGAACACGTAGTTTCCATCATACATTCTAGCGATGATGAAACTCTTGCAGAGGATGGAATGGCACTACCGAGAAGGCGGTTTTGTCCTGAGTTGTTATTGAAGTTTCCCAGCAAGATCAGTCCCTTCTAAGCTTGACCTGGTATATCCGATTTCCTTTCATGCATTATTGATCTGCATGCTCACCTAAAATTTACTTCACTCGAAACTTGGATCAATCAAGGAGAGTGGAGATGGAGACTCCGTTTGACATGTGTCTCGGTTGAATCTTTAGGGACTTGGAGTGATGAGAGAATGTGACTATGAATGCGTAGTACAAGCATGGAAGGATCGACCTCAATAGTGTACATATATAGTGCATTTGCGTATTGCAAGTCTTGTATATTAATCACAGTTCTTAGTCTCTTCTATATTATGATGGACTATAAAAATGACAATTACTTGAAGGGACCAGATTTTAAAATATAAAAATGGAAAGACGAAAAAGTCCTTTGCCAAATTTCCTATATTTCCACTAATTGCATATCAAGTAACCACTTTTTATGTTATAATTTCAAAACCTACTAAATATAATTTTTTATTAAACTATTTTTATTAAACCCATATTCTTTATTAAACAAATAGATATCAATTCAAATTCCCGCTAATTGGCATCTGAGCTTGCTACTACTCCTTCTACCGCAAGTTCTTCACCTGCACACACTTTTTATGCTAAAGGAAGATCCAAAATAAGTGTCCTCCTTCCTGTTACTGGTACCTGATTTGATAATAAAGGCTTTTCATCATAATCTATGAGTTCTTCTACCTACCGCTTTTTTTTCTGGGAACTTATTTAAAATTATTGTTGTTGGAATGTATTCATCAGGATATTGGTTGATCAATAATGGATTATCAGCGTACGTTGGAGATTTTCTGTTACTTTCATATAGGTGGAAAAATCATTAATGAATCAAAGAGGGGTTCAACGCTACGACGGAGGGAGAACAAGTGGTAAAATGATTGAATACGGGCTACCATTGACAAAATTAATAACCATGATATCATCTTGTGTCCAAGAAGATATAAGCAGGAAGAGTCTTAAATATAGTTTGAAGTTTGTTCATTCTCAGCTCATAGACCTTGTTGATGATGATGGAGTAAAACAATTGATAAATTCAACGAAGGATGTGCTCATTTGTATATTATTGATAAAAATGAAAACAGAACAACAATGAGCCAACCAACGCAATGGTAAGAAATTATTTTACAATATTATATTTGTTTAAGTTTTACATACTTTCATAATAGTGTATGCATTACTACAACCACTGCCTACTGCTATTGCTACCTCAACTACCTACCATTATCACTATTGTTGTTGCTGCTGCTACTTCCATTATCACCACTGCTGCTAGCACCACCACCTACTAATACTTTCGCTACATTTTTTTATTAACCCCGTGTGATGCACAAGATGTTAGAAATGATAGTGTATGATATCATGGTGTGCTTTATAAATTTCTTAATATAAATCAATAGAACATTAAATATTATAGTTACAATTGTATCTTATATTCTCATTTGAGTTATCCTTTTTTAAAAAAAAATCCCACACTCACAACTCATTCCAAGAAAAAGTTTCATATAATTTAAAAATATAACATAATGACTTTCTTAATTTTGTATCCAAACCTTTAAAATTTAGTTGATTAAAATTATGGTTTCTTTTGGACTTCACAATGAAATATAGCCATGAAACACAAAACATAAACAAATAATATTTCCCCCTCATGTTCCATGAAAATTTCATCCAGGCAAAAAAAATCATTTTTTGCTATGTATTTTTAAAAAAGATAATTTTTTATGATTCTAAAAATAAATGGTATAATCTTATAATATATTGAAGTGTATTTTGCTAAATGAGACATCTATAAGCATAACTTTAGAAATAAATTTAGTAAATTATTAAATCATTAAAGTGCAATTAAGTTGCATAAAATGAGAGTTGATATACTTCAGAAATTAAATAAATTATTCTTAAATTAGAATATTAATTCATTAAATCAGACTTTTAATGTTATACTCATGTATGCTTCTTACATGACAATCCATATTTCTTACTTATAAGATTAGGATTATTAACTATAGGAGTTTTTGAGTTAATAAATATAAGTTTTTAGAGGTTAATTTTAAACACTCAAACCCCTATTTAATTCCATTTAAACCCCATAATGAAATGAACCACTTTGACAGAGAAAAATAAATAATATTTCCCCTCCTTTGTAATGAAAATTCCATCACACAAAAAATTTCATTTGTTGTTATGTATGATAAAAAAATAAAAGTTTCTTTCATATATTAAAATCAGTTTTATTACAATGAATAAACAGCATAATTCAAGAAAAATATATAACATGAAAATACACTTTAATATGAAATATCATGTATTTCAGTTTTAGTCTTTATTTTTGTTCTCATATACTGTTTTCTTATATATCTATCATTTCTTTAATTTAATTTGTTGTTGGTGTAGTGCTCAAAAAATCTCCTTCATAAATTTTATTTTAGATATTGTTTTCAAAAGTATTGTGTGATTATTTTTACTTTTTCTTACCATTTTCTTTACAATTGATTCATATGCTATATTTGTTCATTTAATAACCATTTAAAATAAGACTTTTTTTTTTTAGAGTTTTAGATTTTATAATTTTAACAATATTTAGGAGTTATATGATGATTTGTAAAACAAATACAAATGGCTTATTTTGATTTATTACCTAGACCTACTTACCTTAGTATAGTCCTAAATATCTACTAATTTACATTTTATTTCCATGTTATTGGAAAAATGAAAATAGAAGTCTGTATTATGTTTTTTGAAAAATTAGTATGTCTATATTATAAAAGATATTACTAAAATGAGATAATTGTATTTAGAAATGAGATAGGGAGAAATTGATTTAAAATTTAAATTTTAAATATAGAGATTGTTACCCATCATAAATGTAAAAATAGAAACAATAGTTGTTTTTATAGTGATTGAGTTTGACCAATTAAAAGAAAAATAAATGATCAATCAAGTTGTGAGTAGATATTTTAGAGAAATAAGTTGATTGATTGATTTCTTTTGTATATTAAAATGTATTTTACTATAATGAAAAATCAGCATAATTCAAGAAAAATATATAACTTGGAAAAATGCACATTAACATGAAAAATTTTGTAAGTTACTTTGTAGTATCAATTTCTTTACAATTTAGTCATATGCTATTTTTGTTTGTTCAATAACTATTTAAAATAAAAAAAAAATTAGTTTTAGATTTTATAATTTTAACAATGTTTAGGAGTCGAATGATGATTTGTAAAATAACTACAAATGACTTATTTTGATTGATTACTTAAACCTACTTACCTTAGTATAGTACTAAGTATCTATTAATATACATTTTATTTTCATGTTATCGGAAAAATAAAGAGGGAGAATCTTAAATAAATCCAATTAAAATAGATAAATCCTAATTTAGGCCTACACTTTTATCAAATCTCTAATAAGGCCTATAGGCCTTATTTAATATTTTCAAATTTCGTAATTTTACAAATATACCCTCTGCATTTTTCTCCTCTTGTGTTTTTTTGCCTAACTATTTTTCTCACTTTTTTTTTCGATAAGATCTTCCCTCCTTGTTTTATGCCTTCCCTTTATTTTTAAATTTTCCAGGAAAATGCAAACAGGATAATTATTCTTCGACATAATAATTACTAAAATGTTCCAATGCTTTTGTTGCTTGCTTGTATATTAAAAATAACAAAATAAATAAAAATTGAATAAAATAGTAAAAAATTCAGAACAAAATAAAAAAATTCAAAAACAAAATAGCAATCTACTAATTGTTGCTCAAAAAAAAAGTTGTCAAACCTTTCATAGTAATTTTTTTGCAAAAATTTAGAACAAAATAGCAATTCAAAAATTAAGGTTAAAAGAGAAATTATCAAAATATATTCTTAATATTGTTGAAAGTCAACTCAAAATGAAAAGTTGATATCCCAATAATTTAATGAGGTATAGATTTTGACATTAGGCTAAAGAGAATTTGTAATTAAAAAATTGCCACACACATACCTTCAAGTTTTGTTTTTAATGACAAAAGGGTATTATGGTCTTTTAACAACATTAAAAAATTCCTATTGAGGCTTATAAGCCTTATTAGATATTTGATAAAAGTGTAGGCCTGAATAAGGATTTATGTATTTTTGCTGGATTTAATAAGGATTTTCCCAAATAAAAACAGAAATCATTATTATATTTTTAGATAATTTGATATGTCTATATTGCAGAAGATATTATTAAAATGGGATAATTGTATTTAGAGATGGAGTAAGAAGATATTAATTTAAAATTTGAATTTTAAAGATATAAATTGTTATCTACCATAAATGTGAAAAGAGAAATAATAGTTATAATTAAAGTGTTTGAGTTGGACCAATTAGAAGAAGAATAAATGATCAATAATTATATTAAGAGTACAAGTTTTAGAGAAATATATATTGATTGATGATTGATTTGATCAAATTTTACTTTTAATATTTATAATTTTCTTCGGTTTTTTTCTGCCCCTCTTCTTTACTCCGCTCAAACATTAGTTCCTCTACTTTTACAAGAACCTGGACCTAGGTTTAACAATATTAATTCTGCTTTTGTGGCATTAACACGATTCAGCGTACTTGTGTAGACTACTGATGAGGCAATGAGCTAGAAAACGAAATTATAATTGATATTTTTTTAAAATGTATGCCACATCTTTGGAGAGATTAACTAACTAGACAAAATTTTTTTGTACTTTGATCATAGTCTAAAAGATAAATTAATGTTTTTTTTCAAATATAGTCTAGAAATTATGAATAAGGACGTAAGAATGTATAGGAAGATTTATTTATTAGGAGATAATATAAAATAAGATAACAAACGGGAGAGATACATTCAAGAAAAACACATGGAATGATCTTGCAATGACCACTTCTAATACAAATCAAACAGATTCAAAAATAATGAAGACAATACATTTAGACACAATTGTACCGAATACTTAAAATCATGAACTTAACGGTGGATCGACAGGTTGTTAAAGCCCCTAAGGGATATTGGTGACAAGTCCACTTGCATGTCGTTGGTCCTTATTTTTATTCCTGAACTCCAATAAAACCATAATGGCCAGAGAGCAGGTACAAATTGCCCTTAATTCAGCCATCATTCTACGAAACCTTTGTTGATGGTGCCTGGATTACGTATTTTACACATGGCTTCTAAAGGAACAAGCTTTGGCATAGTGATGGCAGCTTCTTCTCCCATATCAACCAGTTCTTCACTCACTCTTTTCCAATCGAAGCATTGAATCAACAAACCCAAAGCCCATCCCACCGTTTTGCTCCCTAAAAGCCATCCGGGGCATACTCGTCTTCCCAACCCGAAATGAATCAGCTTGCGTGCCGCTTCCCCATCCTCAAACCTCTCTGGCTTGAAGCTGTAAGGATCAGGCCACACTACGGGGTCTCTTTGGATGGACCACGCGTTGACCAACACCATTGCCCCGCGTGGAATGAGGTACCCTTGAACGGTGCAGTCACTTGAAGCCTCGTGTGGGGCCATCAATGGCACAGCAGGCCACAGTCGAAATGTCTCGGAGACGATGCATTGGAGGTATGGGAGGTTAGGGACGTCTGACTCATCCAGCCATCGGTCTTTCCCAATGATTGTATCTATCTCTTTCTGTGCTTTCTCCAACACATGAGGATTGTTTAATAAAGCAGCCATTCCCCATTCTATGGTCACCGATGATGTATCCGTCCCAGCAAAAAGCAAATTCTGTATGTACATGCATGTAAAAAATTAACATATTAATATCAAAGTATTACACTAATTAAATTTAATGATCTAATGCTCGCACAATCATCAAGGCCGTTCTGCAGTAACTAGGTTTTATTATTTATACGATGACTTTTGGTTAGATTATAAATTAAATAATCCAATATAATAATGTTTAATGAGTTTAAATTCTTCTCTTTAAATGCAATTATCTATGGTTCAGTACGTAATCCAATGAAACCTTGAAACAATTCCGTTTCTTCATGCACTTAATCCTATCATAAGAAGAAAAAGAAAAAAAAAATATATATATATATATATAAATATGAACAGCATTCGAAAACCCTATAATTTTTTTTATTTGCTTTTTACCGTCCTGCTTAGACATCATTGCAGTATATATTTTCAAATTCTTCAATCTCCAACCCTACGTACGTCCTGTGTCCACAAAAACTTTAACATATGTTGGAAGCGCATCTCAAATATCAAAAGAAACTAAAATATCCAGAAGTAAGATATCATCACTTGCTTAAGCAAAAATGACAAAAAATTATTTTAAAATAGATTTCACTTACGAAAGTTAAACCCTTAATGAGTTCATCTGAGTAGTACTCAGGTTCTGATTTCTGGAGATTCAAAAGGTGATATATCAAAGTATTTCTGATCTCCTTTGATTCTCGATGCTCATCAATGAGTCCTTGCGTGAAGGCGTCCAGTTTCTTGCCCAAAGCCTTAACCCTCTTACGCAAGTTATCGTAATCAAACCACCTCAATAAGGGCACGAAATCTCCAAGATTATTTGGCCCATCAAGAACCACTAATTCCTCCAACATCTTAGTGAACTGTTTTGCCCCTTCTCCCCCAACTACATCTCCATCATCTCCCCAACACCTCTTACCTGAGATCATCCTTATCATAGAGTTGAAGGTCAGCTCGGACAGCCTCGGTCTCATCGCCACCTTGGCGAACTTTTCACCGGAGTCTTGAGCAAGCCTTTGCACCATCCGCTTCATCTCGTCCCTTCGCGAGTCCAAGAACTTGTTCAGACGCTGGTTGGAGAACACCTCGACGGCCGACATGCGGCGGAGGTTGCGCAAGTGTTCGTTGTAGTTGCTGTGCAATATGGTTCTGCGGTCGTAGTGAACGTACTTGCCAACGAGCAACTGAGGCCGGTCTGCGAGGGCGACGTCGTTCTTGGTGAAGCATTCTTGGAAGGCGGAATTCGACGAGACAACGACCGCGAGGCGAGGGCCGAACCAAACAGAAAAGACTTTGCCATAACGTTCAGAGATTCGTTGTAAGGTGTGATGAAGTGGTTTTTTCAGTTGATGATAGTTGCCGAGTACGGGAATCGGAAGTGGACCGGGTGGGATGTTTCTGAACTTTCTATTTTGGAAGAATCTGAGGGTGAAGAGGAAGGCAAGAGAAAGGAGGAAGTAATGGAACAAAGTGGTGGTCATCTCTGATTGCTTCTCTTCTTTGCTGGTGTTTCTGAACGTGAGTCGTGTGTTATATATATAGATGCTTGTGTTTTATCTAAAGTGTTTATTAGTGAAAACAAGAATAATGTTTTAAATATAATGCATGACACCCTTTTAAAGTTTACATATATATATATATCAAACCACCGGAGGGATCAAAAATTCGATCAAAACAGTAAAAGAAAACTATATGTTTATATCCCTGAGAATATCAATATCAAGCGCTTGAATTTGATTTTAGAGGTACGTGGAAGTCCATATAACCTCTCATTTGAGTTTTTTTCTTTCTTTTTTTTTGTAAAAAAAAGTGATTATGAAGCCTGTTTACATTGTTTGGGCATTTTTACTGAAACGTTATCAATCGTGATTTCAGTTTCATATGGTACATTGGGCCAGAGTGACAAGGAAATAGTTCTGTGTAGGAAAAATTCTGATGAATGTTCACCGAATTCGTTGAAATGCGTGGTTCGTGTTTGGCTCCCCCTAAAGGATGTCTAAACTGACTTCTTTCAAACCCAGTTTTTGGGTGACTCTAAACTCACTTTTACAAAACAAGATATGAATCCAAAAACTGAGTTTTGCAAACGAAAACCAAATTTGCTTTTAGGAAACCAAGTTTTGTAAAAGGAAATTGGGTTTTGGAAAGTGGAAACTGGCAGACTATTGCGCAGCACGTGTTGGAGTAGTTTTCTAAGTTGGAGAAGGTTGCAACGTAACAATGGGAAGAGAAGGTGGACGGCGTGGAGTTTCTTTTTCTTTTTTATATTTTCTTTTTTCTTTCTCTAGTTAAAAGTATAAACGAAATCCCACCCACAATCCCCACTAGCAAGAGAGTTTTCTTGTTGTTACAAGGTAGGAATATTTTTGAACTATCAATACGACCACAAATAATATACACCATGAATACATATCTGATTTCTAAATGTGTGTTTCTGCATGTGATTAAAGATTTGTAAATCATTTTTTATATAGTCATTTGACTAGTTTGGTTACATATGAAAAAATTTAAATAAATTACATAATTATAATATTTATTTAAAAATATATATATATGTGTATCATTATATTATATATGAATTTATAAGATAAACAAATTATTTTAAAGAAAAATAAAAAATATATATTAATTAATTAATTTTTTTTAATCTCCTAACAAAATTAAACAGAGGTAGAAGGTAAGTACGGTGCATGATAATGTTCCACAAGGATGGCATGCATGTGAGTCTTTCGATCCCTGCCTTGTGATCAGTCTGAGTGTTATCATCATGACATTTGGCAGCGAAACGTTGGCTTGTGTTTTGGGAACAGTAAACTGGTTAGGATGCTCGCAGAAAATGATGAGTTTTCCCAACTCAGTAGATTTAGACCATTTAGATCTGATTTAAATAGTTCAAATCTATTTTTTTTATGAAAAAATTTATTTTAATGGATATAAAATCTAAAATAAAATTAGTCTCTTAACTATCATATTTTTAAATAATTATTTTTTATAAAAAAAATGGCTAGTTTTTTTTTAAAAATATCATATCTGAATCATCCAAAATCAAATCTGGATAATTTAAATCTAATGGATTGGGATAACTCATTATTTTGATGAGTACCCTAACCAGGTTCGGTGAATGGAAGAAACAGTTACCAAGTTGTTTTATTACCTGGATTAAATAGGAAAATAGCATAAATAAATATGATAGCATTTTTATAATGTTATGGAAACTTAAATATGCATGAATATCTACGTCGATCTCGGTTGAAGCAAAATCAAAACTGATTTTGGGTTTAAATACATTTTAAAAAATGACTTTTGTTAATAATGCATTTTGAAAAATAAAAACTTGTTTGGATAAACGTTATAAAAGTAACTTTTGATAAAAAGTGACTCAAAGAAAAATGAATCTCATTAAATAATACATATATATTTTATATAGTGTGATAAAATTAGAAAAAAAAATAACATAATAAAGTAATTAGAATGTCTCAAATCACAATATATCGCAACTTGTAATATTAAGATCGCGACTTGTAATACATTTTGGGTAGAAAAAGCTTTTTTCTCCTTCTCCCCATAATACATTTTAATCAAAATCTTTTCCAAGCATGCTCCCCCCCCCCCAAAAAAAAAAATTTCTAATGACTCTAACGAGTTGCCAAATGAGCTCTATATGATCTTGGGTTGAAAGAGGTGAAAAGAAGACTACCTCTTGCAAAAAGTAATTAACTTAGTGCCGTAGATTTACCATGTGAATTAAAAATAACCTTAGTGGGACATTGTGTTTTTCACACTTTCACTTTTTTGTAAACATAGTAACCCGAATCCAGTCATCGGGATCCTCCGCCATTTGCCACGCCCAACCCCTTTCTCCTCTTCCCAACATTGTTGGTGTTCTTCACCTCCACTGTCGTTGTTTTGTTTTTCACTTTGCTTTTACTCGCTGTTTCATAAGTGATGATTCTCTCCTTTTGCATTGGTTCTCTCTTTTTTGGGTTGTTTGATGATCGTAAAACTTGAATTGATAAAAACTTGCTTGCTTGCCATGGCTGAGGCTTGAAATACTTGGTGGTCGGAGAGCTTGACGTGTGTGATTATTTTGCAACGTGTATCATGTTTTCAGATTTATGAGATATTTATTTGGAAGTTCTTGGCTTTTTTTTTTCATATGACCAAATTGTAAATTAATGTTTGGCTAAGGAATTCTTTTGGCTAAAAATTAACTTTGACTTATAATGAAATTATGTCTAAAATTAACAGACTTAATTTAAATTACTGCTCTGAACTCAAAACCTTTAAAGTGTCTTTGCTTTGGGGTGAATCGTGGAATTGTCTTTTAATCATGGAAAACGACATTGTCGTTGCTCCTGTTTTATTTAATTGCGTTGAAATTTTTGGATGATTTATATATACAGGGGGGGACTTTGTCAAAATTTCTTAAATTTTTTAACCCTTCTCACCCCTGGAGTTGATGCAAGCAATTATGAACTGGTCAGGATGTTTAACAAAAGTGATGGCTCCCCAACTCATTAGATTTAGACCATTTATATCTGATTTAGATGGTCCAGATTTAATTTTTTTATTTTTAATTTTTAGAAAAACTTATTTTAATTGGTATAAAATTTAAAATAAAATTAATATATTAACTATTATATTTTTAAATAATGATTTTTTTATAAAAAAATTGTAAGTTTTAAAAAAAATCAGATCTACACCGTACAAAATGAAATCTGAATGATCCATGTCAATGGATTAGAGGGAGCTCATCGCTAACCAGTTCCAATTAGGCTGTACTTTTTCCCTTTTTTTATCCCAGGAAAAGGGCTGCACTACTCATTAACCAGATCCAATTACACGGTTGTGTGCGCGTGAGCGCGAATATAAAGGATATCTTGTTGAGTTTTAATGGTTCTAATTAAACACACACACACACACAGTTAATATACCAATTGGTCTAGGTAATAATGCAATTTCATCGTGGTTGGATGAAAGTTAGAATTAAAGTGCTTGATTTGCAATTCATATTTGAAATGAAATGTTGACTTGAAGAATGAAATGTAACAAATAAATCGATTTTGACTGACAAAGTCGCCTATGGATGGAGAACTCAATTTTCAGCAATAACACCTGATTTTTAACATTTAAATTCATATTACAGAAACACAAAAATCAGTTTTATCACTTTTATGTCCTGTGCATTTGCTGAAGCATCCAAGTACGACCGTCCAAGTTGACTTCTTATCCTTATCGATCATGTGTTTAAGTTACTTCAAATTTTTTATAGGATTAAACTCATTCTAAGTCCATGTATTTTCAACAGTGGTTCATAATTTTGGAAAAATACAAACGGAGAACAGTTCATTGCGAAGCATGGATTTGTTTCCAGGGACAATCAGTTCAACGGATAATCTGGAAAAAAGTTACTCCGAATACATCTCATCCGGTTTGGATCCGTGTACAAGCTTGTATATTCTGTATCACTGGATCTTTCCGATTCACAAACACAAGAAGAGATAATATTAGCCTTTTTTAAATTCTCTAGTATTATTAAAGTTAATTATGTGTGGCATTGTCTAAAGTCTTCTCTTAATTCTTGTCCTTATTTACGCATTTTACGTTGTAATTTGTAGACAACTGATATTAATTATTAATGCATTTTGCTCATTATAAAAAATGCATATTTTTTGCGATATTTTATTTTGGTCTCCAATCTCTGTGCATGCAAGCCATATCAATTCTGGTCAACAATCCACGTCCACTTACTTGACAATGTTAATGTCATAAAAATGGAGTTAGCATTATTAAATCCATGTTCAAATCCTTATAAAACTATATGAACCCAAATTTGGATGGCATAAATTATAGGGATGAAAGACAATAACAAGATATGATCATAAAAACCAAAATTTATTAAAAGTATTTGAATCTGAAGTCGGTTTAACCCGTAAATAAAAGTGTATTTCCATTTTTTAAGAAAAATCTTCCCCCCAAATATTCTATCAAAATTTTAGAATTAAGAACTCTAAAATATCCAGACAGTTTATTTTTGGAAGAAAAAAAAATCATACATTCGCATCCTTCATGACTTATGTGATGTATTAGTAAAATTTAAAAATATAAAAGTTTATCATGTTGATAAAAACAGTAATTGAATAATTTTTTTCCATTTTATTCCCTGGGCATCTTCATTACGTTTAGGGGTCTATTTCAATTTTCAACTACTTTTAATTTTTCAATGTCGTAAAGTTTAGGGCATGACTTGAGGAACCATGTCGTAGTTAATTAGTCATTATTGATTAGGAGATAAGAAGATTAGGAACAGTTAAATTTCTCTTCCCCTGGAGGGTTCTTCAATTTAAATAGAGGCCTATCATCAGCAAAATTCACCCCAGAAATTAACACAATACATACCAAACATGAAACAACTTGTGGTTCGATTAGTGCTGCTTTTAGCTTTAATTCTCCTGTCTTTCTCTTGCAGGTTTGGTCGACTCATGGCTGATCCTAATGGTAAGATATGTTCTTCTTCCCCTATTTGCTCCAACGAATCATATATAAATCTAACTCTTCGTCGCTCTTTATGCATTCATTTAAATTTAAAACGATTTATGCCTTTTTCTCTTTCCATATTTCTCTTTTGTTCACTTCCTCGCATATGCATATGAATTCGAATCCTCTATTGCTCTTTTTTCTACTAGGTCATAGGGTGTGCATAAATGTATAATTAAGATCAAATTATATCAACTTTTACCACTAATTTAATTATATATTTTATATTTGTTCATCATTAACATCTAAACCCACCTTCAGCTTCATGGGTTTTGGTTTTATATTGCAGGAAAGAAAGAGAAATGTTACAAAAATGGATGTTGACCAAATGTGAGAACCTGTACTGGATTTTCACCACTCTAATCTGCGTATAGATAGACATCATTAATCAATATTAGTATTAATTAGTGAATAAATAGTAATTTATAACTCTTTGACTGCATTAATTAATGACTAAAAAGTAATTTATCTATCCTCTTTCTCTCTTCTCTTGTTACACAACAGCTAACACACACACACTCTCTCTCTCTCTCTCACGTGTCACTGTGACATGTTAATATTGTCATCTATCCCCTTTTACTTTTATGATGAAACGATTCAGTTTTAAAAGTAAAAGTAACCAGACGATGATGACGGCCACAACAGAAAAGTAAAACGATAGATGCGTACTAATTTCTTGGTATTGATATATTTTTTGCACTTTATCTTTGGGGGGGAAATCAATTAACTAGACCATTTTTTATACACTGTGCAAAATTTAACAGAGCAATTAATTATTTTCGGAACATAGTTTAGAAATTATGAATATATAAGGACGGATATGTAACAGCATAACAAGTGGGAGATGAGAAATACACTCTAGACCGAACATGGAATGTTCCTAGACGTCCATTAGTACAACTCAAGCAACATTCTAAAACAAAATTACATGAAATGGAACAAACGTACGAACGTAGATAATACATAAATCGATTATTGCACCAAATACATAAAAGGCACCATGCCCAGAGATGCTAATATTCCTCAATTCATCGGCAACATCCTCTGCAAGCTAGCTACGGTTTCATGAGCTAGCGATCGAGGTAGGCCAAAGCTTTGCTGACGACTGGACGTGCTCTAACGTAAGCCTGTAATGGAACAAGTTTTGGCAGAGTCATGGCTGGTGCTTCAGTCAAATCAATCTTCTCTTCACTGAGTCGTTTCCAATCAAAGCATTGAATAAACAAAGCCAAACCCAAGCTCACAGTTCGTTCCCCTAAATTGGCTCCGGGGCATATTCGTCTTCCCATCCCAAATGGAAGCACCTTTTCTGGGTCACCTCCTTTCTCAAACCTCTCTGGGTTATAACTGTGAGGATCAGGCCACACTGAGGGATGTCTATGGAGGGCCCAAAAATTGGCCAATATGATGGTGCTTCCCGGAATAGTATACCCTCCAATAGTGCATTCCCTTGAAGACTCGTGTGGAACCAACAATGGCACACCAGGGTACAATCGGAAAGTTTCAGAGATAACGTTTTTAACGTACGGTAATTTTGGGATGTCTGCCTCATCTAATAATCGGTCTTGCCCAATAACTGCGTCTATTTCCTTCTTTGCCTTTGCCAACACTTCAGGATGGTTTAACAAAAGGCACAATCCCCATTCTAAAGTGCTAGCTGATGTGTCCGTTCCACCGACAATTATAACCTGCATCGTCAAAATCAACAGATCAACATCACAATCACCCTAAATTATTTAATGAATTGAATATGCTCTTACAATATATATTAATCATGCCATGGGTTCCCGTTTTGGGGTCCGCATCACTTCCAAAATCGAACAAAACCTTCAAATAATTCTCAAAGAAATGAAACTGAAAGACATCATTTTATGTGACACATAATACTCCCATGCGAGGGATACGTAGCCTTATCCCCAGAAAAGGAGAGGCTGCTTTCGTGAACTCTTGATCTTCATGACAGCAACATTATATTGGTTATAGCTCACCATCACATCACATGGGGCGGTCTAGTACACAATACTATGGAAGTATGCATGTAGCCTTATATATCCCCGTAAGGACAAGGCCAGAGGTTACTTTCGAGATTTGAGCTCTTAGAGCTCACGGTCACATCATATAAGCGAAAAGGACAATTTAAAAGAAATAGTGTTACTTACCAAGATGAGGCCCTTGATAATTTGATCCGTGTAGTAGTGAGGTTGTTGTTGTTGGAGATTCAAGAGATGAGCTAACATAGTGTCTTGATTTTTCTTTTCATTTCGTGTCTCGTCAATGAGTCCTTGCAAGAACGCGTCACTTCTCTTGGACAAACTCTTGAGCCTCTTCTGCAAGTTATCGAAATCAAGCCACTTCAATATGGGCATGAAGTCTGCGGCGTTATTTGCCCCTTCAAGTTTCACCATCTGCCCAACTACGTCTCTGAATTCCCTTGCCTCTTCTTCGTCCCCAATCTCGTGGGGTTCTCCCCAGTACTTCCTACCTGTGATGATTCTCGTTATGGTGTTGAAGGTCATCTCCTCCAGCCTTGGTCTCATCTCCACTTTGGCGAACCCCTTCATCGTGTTACGAGCAACCTTTTTCAGCATGATGTTCATCTCGTCCGTTCGGATGCCCTGGAAAGTATTCAGACGATGCACCGAGAGGATATCCACCGTCGTAATGCGGCGGAGGTTTCGCCAGTGGTCGCCGTAGGGAGCCGACATCATGGAGGTCCATTTGTACTCAAGGTACTCACCACACAGGAAGCGAGGCCGGTTTGCCAGGATGGTGTCGTTTTTGGTGAAGCATTCGTTGATTGTTTCCGGCGACGAGACGACAACCGCGAGACGGTTGCCGAACCAGAGACGAGTAACAGGGCCATAACGTTCAGAAAATCGGTGAACGGCGCGATGGAGCGGTTTACCGATACCGATTTGGTGGAGATTTCCAACCAAGGGAAGAGCAAGTGGACCTGGTGGGAGGTTTTTAAACTTCCTATCTTGGTTGAAAAAGAACCTGAGAGTGACGAGGAAAGTAAGAGAAAGAAGGAAATAGAAGCACAAGGTGGTAATCACCATTGTTTGCTGCTTTTTTTGCTTCTTCTTCACTGATACGAATGGATTTGAGTCATATGGAGATTTCGTGTGTGTTCATGTTATATATAGCTGCTGTGTGTTATGTCACGTAATGATTGAATGGTTCCAGGGTAAAAAAGAATAATGTTTTTAATGCACGTGATATATATATATATATATATGTTTACTTTTTTCCTGTGTTTATTTCAGAGTAAGAATCCACTTTTACAATTTACTTAAAACATCTAAGCGAGGGGTTCTCCAAAATAAAAAACCCTAGTTCAAAAAATCGTACTGACATTAAATTGGATAAGACAGAGGTTCAAGAGTTGTTGAGTAAAATTGATTACATTAAAATAATAGAATTTAGTATATTATAATTTATTTTATAAAAATTAATAGATAAAATTTAGAATATTATTTTATTTTATGTATATTTTAAATTTTTAGTATTTCATTAAATATAAATGACAAAAACAAGTGAAATAAAATGAATTAATTTTATCTTTTTTTAATAGTAAATTTGTTTAAATAGAAAATAAAGAATTAAAGGTTAGCTTTGTTACTATATTTGTTTTTAAAATTAATTAATCACATATTCTCATTTTGATTCCATTTTTTCGGTGTTTTAGTCTTAAAGAAGTATTTTTTTAAATCAAACCCGGTTGACCTGATCATAACCTGTTTTGTCCTGCCTGATTGGGTTAAAACCAGGTTGACAGTTCGACTTCTACCTAGACTAAATGATAGTCGATTGGCGGATTTCCTATCCTCCCTTTTTTTACGTTAAAAATATCTAACCGGAGGGAATTATCAAACTCAACCAAATGTAAATGAAAATAGATGTTTATAGCCTTGAGAATATCAAGACTAATGAGTGTGGGTTTGGATTCTCCCATAACCATGCTATCATGGGGAACCAGTTACAGTACTAAGCTCAAAACTTAACTCACCTTGCTAATCTGATCTGGAGTCCAGATTTTTTTTTAAATAATGATTTTTTAAGTAAAAAAATTAATTTTTAAAAAATAATAATTGAGATATTGCTTTTATTTTTTATTTTGCATCTACTAAAATAATTTTTTAGAAAAATATAGAATTTTATAAAATCAAATCTGGACGATCCAGATCAGATTAGTATGGTGAGCTAAACTTTGGACTTAGCACTGTAACTGGTTCCACCACACCATGGTATGTGGAAAAGAAAAATCCAAATGCTGAAATTGTAAATTAAAAATACATAATCAATTAAAAAAACACTTTCACATAAGTTGAAATAAAACCTATATTACATATTTACATCTGATTACGAAAAATCACCTAGTATAAACTATCGAAGCACTCTCGTCCTAATTAATTTTTTTAAAAAAAATCATGGTTTTACTATAATCACTTTCAAAAAAAAAATTATTCTACCCAAATTATTTTTATTTTCATAAAATCCATTATATTCAAAATCTGTTGTTTGAAATCATTTTTCTTTTTGACAAAAGACAGAAATAAAAAGCAAAAACTACTCAGAGGTAGGCCTTTCACGCCTCAATTCTGTCTTTTATCAAAAAAAAAAAGAAAGAAATCATTTTTCTTTAAAATCAATTCTTCAAAATTTACAGTCCTGCGTGTAAAAATTAAATGTAGATACGGCCTCTACTTTTAGCACGACATGGCCTTAGCAAGAAACTTTGACATGTGAGCGAAGATTATTTTCATCAGTATTAAAAAAAACAATATTTTACTGTGGTCATTAAATGTTTTTTTAATCAATGTAGAAAATCTTAGACTTTCTACACCATTTATGAACTCAATTTTTTTTTAAAAAAAATGCAGCGGTTGTATTTGATCGGCATTGAAAACATTCAGAATTTTTTTTTTTAAAAAAACATCACTTTCTACACTGACCGCGCGTTAATCAGCATAGAAATTCTATTTTCTAGACTCAGTGTATAAAAGATTAGAAGATTTCACACAATAATACTTAGAAAATAAGATAGTTTAAATTTTTTAAAAGCTAACTTTAAGATGTAGCTTTCCAATAAATTAGATGCATTTGGATAAATGGTGGGAGAATTGATTTTTTAGTATAATGACTTTTGGAAAAAGAATTTTGAGTAAAAATTAGAATATACTATATATAATTTATGTTTGGATAAACGGTTGAAAATTGACTTTTAGTATAAAAAGATTTAAAATGACATAAATCTCATTAAATAATGGAATATACATATATATTATTTTATATATTATGATAAAACTAGGAAAAATAAAATGATAAAAAATAAAAAAATGGAATAAACAAAAATATATATAAATTAAATATAATTAAAAAGTAAAATTATTTAGATTTTTCAATCACATGTGGTTATATATCCTATTTTTTTATATAGGTTTATATTTAAACAACAATATTTCAAAAATAACATACTTGATTATTTATAATTGGAAAACTTGACATAATAAATATAAATAATTTCACTTAATTTCTTACTTATTTTAATCAATTAGAAACACTAAAATATCTGAGAACTTGACATATCATGGTGGTTTTAATCCAAAAAACCATTCTACCATCTACTTTCTCCGTTCCTACCCCTTTGACCTCAAGCTGAAGCAACTATTTCCTCTCATTACCTTTAAGAAGTTTTTACAAACATAAAGCAGAAGATTCACCGTATTTTATGGTTTCGAATGCATTTTTTGAGATCTACACCACCCATCCAAAAAAGTGATGTTTGGGAAATCATGGTCCATATATTATTGCTTCTAACCAAGCCCCATCAAAGCTTAAGAGCATGTTTGGATTAATTTTTGAAGAATAGTTTTTATTTCGATTTGCGTAAAAGTTATTTTAAGAGAATAGATTCTGGATAATAGTTTTTGAAAATATTGGAAAGAATAGCTTTTGAAAAATCATAGTTTCTACCTTCAAACCATAGTTTTAAGAGTTAAAAGCTATTATGGAGAATATGAGTATGTATGTTTACTACTTCTAAAACCATAGTTTTAGATTTATAAACTATTCTGCATTTTCGAAATATGTTTATCAACATCTTTTTCAAAACTTTAGTTTTCCTTCAAAACCAATATTTTATTACTCTTCCAGACCGGTCTAAGCCCATTTTTATTACTTTCAGCCGAGTCACGTCACTGTTAGTTGGAGTGGGGGAACAATTAATGAGAAATTTGCGCAGGTGTGGTATCCTTCTTTTTTTTCCTTTTTTAGAAAAAATGGGAGATTCATGATTGACTGATTGTTTCTATTTTATTTTTATAATTTACAATTTTAATATTTTCTTGAAAATATTACCTTATATACATATACACCATTGTCCTATTTATACAGTAGGAGAGAAACTGTTTTATATTAATTATAAAGCATGTCATTAATTTCTTATTTGTCAATGTAATTGGTTAAAACTCATATTTTTCAGTTATTTTATATCTAAACCTGTTTATTTAATTAATCAACCAAGTAAGTTTCTATCTGTTAAATTAACCTTTGTACAAAAAAATCAATTCAAATATAAATCACATCGCCGTAAAGAATATTATTCTAACTTCATTTTTTAAAAGTAAGTTGAAATAAAAGTGACTGATACCGTCATACCAGCCTTAATCCTAATAAGCTTACATGCTTTTGGGTGACTGATCTAAACTCTTTTTTTCCAAAATGGAATATTAATAATCCAAAGCTGAGTTTTGCAAAGGAAAAGCAAAAGCTGGTTTTAGGAAACTGAGTTTTGTAAAAGGAAATTGGGTTTTTGGAAACCGGCAGACAAACACACACGTGATGATAGAGTCGGTGGAGGAGCACTGGAGGTTGAAAGGTGGACCACGAGGGATGTTTTAATTTTTAAACTATTAATACGACCACAAAAATCTTACACCATTCAGTATTCTTTTTTTTTTTGCCAACATACGCCATTTAGTATTCAATATAACATATTGGCAAAAAAAAAAAGTATTCAATATAACATATTCATATACCTTTTTTTGGCCAACATATGCATATACCTACTATATATATATATGCGTATCATTAAATAATTTGTACACAGTGGTGTACGCATTTGAATAATAAGTCCTATCGATGCACCACCACCACCACCTTGGTCCCCCACCGTACGATGCCATGCATGTGAGGCTATGATCAGGCTGAGCGGACCACCATTATCACTGGGTCTTGGCAGCTCTGATTTTTACGATACGTGGCAGTGAGCCATTGGCTACTCCCTTGGGAGCAAGTGGATAAGATGGAGAACGCCTACTGATGATTGGAGGAGGTGATTTTACACATGGCCTCCATAAAGTTTATAAACATAAAGAAGTAATTTTTGGTGGGGTGATTTAATTTCCTGCAGCTTCTTCTGTGTCAGACAAGGGGACCACGGTCTTTTGAACTCTAGTCAAGATGAGACCAGATCCTCTTGTTAGATCTTGAACAAAACCTTCATTTTGTTTTCATGCCTGCTGCTCTAGCTGTGGCTTAAGAAGGGGGAGAACATTTTTAAACGTAATAGTTAGATAATAGATTTATTTTTATAAGAAATATAATATTTCAATATATTTTATCTTCCTAATTTATAATTTTTTTAAAAAATATTTTTATTAATGAAATGTATTAAGGAAATTTTCATCAACTTATAATTCTAATGTACATAATTAAATATTAACTAATATAATTGATTAAATATTATAGTTTAAAAAAGATAACATACATTTATCATAAATAATTAATATAATTAATTTTTTTAATATCATCGGATTAGTTATCTACTTATTTATTTATTGAGTCCTACATGGGAGTGTATATAACTATAATGAGAAGAGTGCGTGAAACGCAATTAATAAATGGTACTTTTTACTTGTGTTTGAGAGTATTAGTTAAGACTTGTGTGTGAAAAAATTAATTACACGTATGGCTTTCCATTATTATAAATTAATGATTGAGTAGATAGCTACTTGCACCTCTATCGTTTTGTAGATCTTCTCTGGCGATAGTCTATGTATGCATTGAGAAAGGATGGCCGGCATAATGGCTCCGACTAAAGAATTGTGAAATTCAAATATTTGTTACTTGAAGATAAATAGTTATTAAACGTATAAAAGTTTGCTAAGTGCTTATATTTTAATTACTTTTCCCAAATTTAACTATAAATAGAGGCTTTGGCGCAAAAAAAAAAAAACGATAAATAGCTAGAGGCCTGAGGGTAACTTTTGGATTAGGTGGACTCCGAAGATTACTCACAGGATAGCACTCAAAGTTACTTTTGTGTTAACTGGATTGTAAAGATTTCTTAAAAAGTTATAGAAGATTTAATGTTAACTTTTGTATCATTAATCACTCTCCACCAGTTAGTAAAATAGGTGGAGGTTGACGAAAGAAATTGGATTTCTTTTTTCATAAATGATAGCTAATTAAGCTTTTATTTTGCACCTATCATATATATTCTCTTTATGGAAGTTTTCAATATGTTCTCTTCAAAAAGTTTATTGTATCTCATTTTTTAACTATTGATTATCTAGATTGATAAAATCGCAACCTCTTTGTAACCTAGAAATGCTCTAAATTGGTTACGACATCAATTCTGAACACTTAACTCCTTAAGAGGGATAACTTAATAGTGCCCTTTTTACTTCTATTTCTTCCCGAACTCCCTTTTTACACAAGAAACAGATAAAAATAAAATCACCAATACATAGCATGCAGCCGATTAGCAATTGAATCATAAGTTCTTAGCGTATAATATAATCCAATTCGAAATTGCTTATTTTGATTCTAAATTCCAATGTAACTGTACAATAATGCCAACGACCAAGAGACAGTTTCAATTAATAACTTCATCAGTGCACAAATTAAAGCTAAATCCTTCTTTATTACACAAAAACATAAGCAATTCCCGTTCAAATAAATTCATTACCTCTGTCAAAAGTAAAAACTCAAAGAAGTCAGTTGCCCAATGCATGCATACGTGCACCCTCAACATGCTATTAATAATAGATTAAAACTCTAAACTTTGTGTGTGTGTGTGTGTGTGTGTGTGTGTGTGTCTTTTATTTATTGTTATATAGAATTGTGGCGAAATGAGTATATAATGGGTCTAGGCTACTCATTTGCTAACATGTTTCTATGTCTGTTCGCTTTGGATCCCAACACGCTGTTCTGTTTTTGTCTTTTAAGCATCTCAATTTTCAGATGCATGGAGAAAAACCTTGTTTTTAATAACTTCTAGTTAAAATGAATAATTACGCTGAATGTTTCAGATTTAAAATTATTGCAGTCGCTAAAATGTCAAGGCAAAAAGATTTATCTGCATAATGTCCATAGCATTTGTTAAGGATCATGTTTCATAGTTGAAATTTAATCTGTGATCCATAAATCTCTTTAAAACATTCTAATATCTAAGATTTCAATATAAGGCCTGTTCAATTTAAATTAGACTAGAAATTGCCTTGATAAGATAGAATATGGAAAAAAGCCCATCTCCCTTCAAGACTTACTGAAAGTTTGATCTTTTTTACTGAAAAAGGAAAAAGAAAGAAAGTAAGTTAGCTTGATCTAGCATTAATTGAGTAGGTCCCGGCAAGCCGAAAGGTGTTGGGTCTAGTGGCAAGTGGCAAGCCACAAGCCATCTTATTGAGGTGTTGACCGATCGATTCCCCACGTGGTTAAAAGGGACAGTATGTGAGTGAGTGGTCTCCTGTCCTCCCCTACCGATGAGGAGGGCTGTAATGGACAAAGACAAAATGAGTATGCATTTTTTTGGCCATAAGTCAATTTGGATTTTTCTTTACAATAATATAAGGTTCAAATTTGTGAAGGGGTATGAGTTTTTAAGTAAGTTAAATTTTAAAATCATTTAATGAATTTTTTTTTTTTCAATTTTACCGCATTCTTTCTCATTACCCTTCCCATATGCTTTCTTTTATTGTTTTTTTTTTCCACTTGTTATTTTGGTAAATAAGGATATATTTAAAAAAAATGATACATGTCCTGTGTATTAATAATTTTAACTAATTTTATATGTTTTTTTATGGTGGTTATTTTAACTTCATCTTCAGAAGCAAAGGTAGTATTTAAGGTAAGACAACCGTTAATAACTGATAAATGATATAACTTTTTGTATAGGAGTGTAAATATTTGTTTGGGAAGTAACAAAACCTAGATTTCAAACATTGGTTTTACAGAATTCAAGGTAAGTATGTGAAAGAGTTTTGTCTCGACTTACGTAAAAGTGATTTTAGGAATTGATTTCCAAACAAGCCATAAACCTTACATGCACATATAATGTACAATTATAGAATATAAACTACTATGTTATAAATATTGTTTGAAATTGGAGTATAATTGACTCTCCATTAGTGAGAATTAATCAATACATAAGTGATGTGATATATGATATTTAAGTCTAAATTTAATTTAAAAATTGTAAAAAGGGATCGGCTGCTCCGTAGAAAGAAGAAGACGAGGGTTTTTGGCTAGCCAAATGAAGTATTGATTTCGTTTAAAGTAAAATAAGATTAAACACATGCACCGATCTAATTTGAAATGGCTAGCCAACTAATTAATGACATCAAAATCAGCTCTGAACTATAAAGAAAGTCACAAGAAAGCAAGTCCACACATCCCCATGCATGTAGTAGATAAGAGATAAGGGGCTGAGGGAGACTTTATATATATAAGTGGGACACTTCCCTTATTACACTCCAACGACGACCATAATCTAAACGGAAAGGCTGTTCTGATATGCTTCTGTTGTAACTGTGGTTAAAGCCTCATAATCAATTCTTTTTTTCCCCTTTTGTTTCATTCGGGCGTTTGGCCATGTGAAAACCAAGGTTTGAAGAGAAATTGATTGTTCACTACCAGTGTCCAAGAGATTGTTGAGTGGGTAATTAATTGATCAAACTTTAGGTACGCATCAAATAAACGAGTGGGGTCGGATATGAGCACCGTGATCTGTTTAACTTTTAAAAAATAATTTTACATAGTTAAAAATAAGTATACGAAAGGAATTTTATTTTATCTTATATAAAAATAATTTTAAAAATAATTATAAAATATTGATGAGCACCCAGCTGACAGATATGTCACTAATTGGTGGATCAACTATGTACCGTCTCGTACTGTGGGTAGGTTAGATATTTTATGGTTAAATGGTACATTACTTACTATTTAAATAATTATAATAAAAAATTATGAATTAGGCTACATATTAATAATTAATTGTAAAATAAAATCAACCATTTTTTAATTGTCTCTTAACATTAATTTTCTACATATTTGTAACGAACAATCAACTTTTTCTTGTTTTGGGATTTTGTGAATTAGGCTGTAGGATCTTATATTCTTCTGCATAACCTTCAAAAATTGGACACTTTTTTTTTTTGAGTAGGTAAGCTATTGCTTTCAGGCAGGGACCGAATCCTATTAAAGTGCCACAGCGGGCAATTTCCGTGCCACTTGCACCACAAAGTGCTGGCATATTGTTTTGATCACGTGCTGTTGTGGACGCTCTCTGCAATATCATTATTGTTACATGTACGTACGATGATCACTTCCTGATGTGAACGCTCACTGCAATCTGCATTATTGTGTATACGTACTGTCCCGTGCTAATAGTAAACGCCATGAAACAGGATGAACTAGTAATAACATGAAACAGGATGAGATCAACTGTTAATAAAAGCAGGACGTAATTAAAACATTTACGAACTTAACATCTCTTTCTCCTGTTAATAAGAATTTTATGGTATATTCAGTATATTAAAATATTTTCTTTTAGGTGTAATAACATTTTAAAATATTTTTTAATGTATACCCAATATCCAATGCTTTTAATTATTGTATTTATTTTTTTAACTTTCTAATAAAAATCAACTAACTCTTCTGTTAAAGAATTAAGAAATAATATAATAGGATGAACTACAAAATACCTTATGATATTGTTAAAGGTTTGTTTGTCTAAGATCAATTTTACATAAATTGAAATAAAACTTCTGTTATATATTTTATCTTAAATTATGTATAATCATTTTTTAAAAAATTAATTTAAATAAATTATAAATCTCAGTTAAGCCGACATTTTAAAATATAAAGTAAGGATAAGTTTTGTGCGGAGAGGAAGAATTCCCGCCTGCAACAGCAGTTGGTGGGCTATATGGGGAAAAAAGTGATTGTCCACAAAGGGACACTTTTTATAATACCAAAATTGGACACTTTAATTTGCGTTCCCCACAATGTTGTCCTTTGCAATGTCGCTGTATTATTGTTACGATCACGTGCTGTTGTGGACGCTCTCTGCAATATCATTATTGTTACATGTACGTACGATGGTCACTTCCTGATGTGAACGCTCACTGCAAACTGATTTTTGTTTCTACGTACTGTCACAACGCTTTCGCCATTATTACTTGTACGTACTACTCACGTGCTCATGTTACAGCCTCTCCCTATTCCATATCCACATTTTCACTTTCACACAACTTTGACGCAAACGCACAAGCATGCTGCTGGTCTGTTTGGGAGCCCCCCCTGGAAGATTACACATCAAAACCTGGTTTTGGCAGCCGCTCACCCAGCCAAACGCTCTTATTCTGAAATTGATTATGAGATCATCACCAAGTACCTATATTTTGATCAAAATCAATTGTCAAACCATCAGCTTGTCTCTCACCACTAATTAGTTGCCACATATTTCCAATGCACTTCAGTTCAACGTTCGAACAAAGCTTCGAGCATGTTTGAGGGAAGTTTTAAAACTATGATTTAGCCCCAAAACCTTGATTTCAAAAAAGGGTAAATAAACATACATAAAAAAATGTATAATAGCTTTGACTCTTAAAATCATGGTTTTGTGTGAGTCATACAAACATTCTCACATTCTTTAAAACAACTTTTAACCCTTAAAACTATAGTTTGGGAGTGGAAATCATGATTTTTTAAAAAGCTATTCTTTCCAACTTTTTCAAAAGCTATTTTCCAAAATTTATTCTCTAAAATAATTTTTACACAAATCGAGACATAAACCATTATCCAAAAACTAATCCAAACAAATCCTTCGCTGTATAATCCCCAAACCTTGGTGTAAATTACTACACCTTGTTCTTAATACAGGTCTCAATTTACCTTTTTTTTTAAAAAATATATTAATGAAGTTGAATAAGAAAATAAAATTGAAGATAACTAATTTCATCTAGTACGGGTAAGATAGAATGCATGAATTGGAATTTTAGTAAGAGACAGGTTAGAAATGACTTGGAGGTAATATTGGGGATCAAATTATTCCACAAGTAACAAAGTTTAGCTATTTGGGACCAGTTATATGAAATGATGGTGAAATTGATTATGTTAATTATAGAATTCAAATTGAATGATGTAAATGGAGTTAGACTACTTGAATTATTTGTGATTGAAAAGTGCCTAATAGAGTAAAAGGAAAGTTTTATCATACGGCTATAAAGCTAGTACTGTTATACTATAGTTAGTGTTGGGCTTTAAAGGGCCAGCATAAATATAAAGTGCGGGTCGCTGAAATGAGGATATTAAAATGAATGTGTGGCCATGCAAGAATAGATATTATTCGTAATGATGAAATTCGAGGACAAGTTGGTGTGGTATCCATTGAGATGAAAATGGTGGAGAATCGTTTGAGGTGATTTGGACATGTGCAAAAAATACCATTGGAGGCACCAATAAGGAGGGTGGACCAAACAATGTGTAGTCCTCTGATAAAGGGTAGAGGAATATTGAATTGTACTCTTAAGAAGGTTATAGAAAGAAATATTTTGGTTAATAATCTATCCATGTATATGATTTATGATAGAGTGCAATAACATCATTTGATCTATGTAGACTACTCTGCCTAGTGGAGTTTGGTTTTATTGTTGTTTTATATCTAATTTGGTGATGGAGTGGGACATTGGATAGAAGGGGGAAGACGGGATATTAAGGTTTAGGAGGGAGAACGAGAGTATGAAGAAAATACGCAAAGATGAAACATGGTTAAAAGAGAGAGAGAGAGAGAGAGAGAGAGAATTGCGTTAAGTGATAGAAATAATATCTAACAAACTTTGAGAATTTGTCAATAATAAATAAAAGTGCATCATTTATTAGTGAAAATAATTTATTAGCAAGTCATTAAAAATTGTTACATATCATTTCATTGATTTGGGATCTAAGTTTAATTTTTCTTGAAAAGGATGTCAAGGTTCATCGAAGAAATAATAAACTGACTTTGGCGAATACGTTCATCTTAAACATGGGTAAATATAAAATGAATAGAAAACAAAATTAAAAAAAAAAGTGATGTCGCAATGAATTTGTAGAAACTCAGAATGAAAGAGGGATGAGTGGCATGAAAAAAATAGTTAGGGATATTAGTAAGCAGGTGTTTTGTGGTTGAGAGTCGACAAAATTTGTGCTGGGGGGATGATTGTAGAGACCAGTGAAGGAAATGAAATGCACATCGGGACCGTAAATATAGGAGAATATTACAAAAGATGTTTGTCTTTTGAGAGAAAAAGGACCATGTTTCTTTTTTTGGATACGTGGACGTGGGCTGGAAGGAGAAGCGCCATGGGAACTCAGCTGGGTATCGACATCACAACCATATCTTTGCCGTCGCTGTGCGTAATTTGTACAATAAATAACAATGGGGTTAGCTTAGAAGGTCTGATCCGATATGGTCAATTTAAGTTTAAATTCTGGACAAGAGAGATGCATGACAATATCTTGAATAGAATTGTATCTAGAAGAATGATACCTATGTTTCATAAAAAAAACTTACAATAAATTGATGGTTTCATCCACGTCTGATTGCAATGTATCGTTTTTAGTATATAGTATATAAAATGTCTAAAACAAATTAGCAGTATAACGACAGCCACACTGTCATTTTTTACATCGGAACTTCTATTGTCACTGTGTGCTACTCATATGTTGAGACACTTTAAAATCATTAAATTATTTTCTTGAAATCTGAGTAATTTTCTCTTTTTATTTCACAAGTCTATCCTGTAATAAAGAAGCCTACCTTGTGAACATGTGATGAATGAGTAAACTTGACAGAAATTCAAATGGTAGGGTCATAAGAACTTATCTTCGTTGATGTATAACTATTAAAAATATATAATTTACATGCTTAAAATACAGAGTAGGGCAAGAAAATGAATGATTAAGCCAAATAATCAATATAGAAATCTCAATTAAGTTCAAATATACAGAGCCATTTAAAAAAAAAAAGTTTAATGAATAGCCTTCTAGATGACTTGTATGTATTGGAGACGATGAGTTTACTGTAGTAGCTAGTGATCATAAAACAAAGACAGAAGGCAATGGAAAAGGACGAAAGCTGAAGAGGACAAAATAAATTGTCGCAATATGTCACAATTTGCAATGCATCCCTAAAATCAAAAAATAAAAGGTGCATGGCTGCGTACTGAAATTTTTAGCTGCATCAACTCTGTATTCTCCTGGTTATAAATTATTTTCAATCATTTTACAGAAATTAAAAAAGAATAATTATTTTATTAAGTATAATCAGAGAACGTATTAAAAGAAAAAGGGAGAGATATTGT
This sequence comes from Vachellia collinsii, assembly GCA_006871305.1. Lineage (NCBI taxonomy): Eukaryota > Viridiplantae > Streptophyta > Magnoliopsida > Fabales > Fabaceae > Vachellia > Vachellia collinsii. The sequence continues at coordinate 4,714 of QFDD01000010.1, read as the reverse complement.
ATGAGTCATATAAAAGAACAGCAAAATAAATTTGGGCAACAGCAGATCAGTGTTTGGGTGGCTAGTAGGAGGAAATAGCATATCACATGGGCCATTGCTAGTTTGCATGAAGGAATTAAAGGGACAGATGGATTTTTATTAGTTAAAGAAATTGAGAACGTTAGTTAAAAATTTTCAATTAATTTTACCTAATTTTTTCTCTTGAATAAAATTTTATAACCACACTTCTTCGGTTTTTTAAATGCAATTAACATTTTTTCCCCCTCATAACTCATGTCCTTCAGAACCCCCGTACCAAACAATGCTTGCATCTTTTGGGGTAAAAAGTCGCTCCGTGTGTCCCACACCATGCCTATCCAAAACACATGGTAGTGCATGAATTTTGGAGGTTTTAAAGAAAAACTAGGGTATTGGTCTCCACTTGGCTTGATTTCTAATTTTAATATTTGGGATTGCGATCGTTATTCTAATAGATCTGCAGTGGGTTGTTTGGGACTATTGGAAGGTTGACTTAATTAGTAAAGATCATTAATTAATTAAGAGTGTTAATCATCTAGTTAGCCGTCGATCCTAAAATCTATATAGGGCTTGTTTGGCAATCACTTAAAAAACACTTTTATTCAAGTCGAGATAAAACTTCTCTCACATATTTACTTCGGATTGCGTAAATCAGTTAAAAAAACTATTCCCAAATATACCCATATAAAGGGTCTTAGTATGGTGTCTTGAGCCGGGGTTTATTGGGCCAAAACACTAAAGCCTATTCTTGTGATTCTTGTACAGCAACCATAGTCCAGCATACTTTCTTGTTTTAACTGCATTTTTCTTGCAAGTTTTCTATAATTTCTAGTTAGGAAGACGTGTATCTTGTTTTGTGGCTGCACATCATTACTTGATTATGCATATTAATGATAGTTACGTGATCAAATTCCATCAAAACAAATGATAACTGGCGCATAAACCTCATTAGGATTGCAAGCCAAATGATGAAATCTCAAATCTTCATTGAGTGTAAGACCTCACATAAATAATTTGCAATACAGGAAACTACAGGCGGATTATTGGTGTGCATACATATAGATATTCTCCCTTGTTTATTGTAACACATTCAGATTGTACCAAATACTTGAAAGGCAAATTTTTAAACTATGAAATTTCCGCATGTCCATGCCTAGATACCATTCTTTAATTCAGCTATTCTCTACAAGGGCTTCAGAAGCTGAAAGCTTATTGATGATTGGATGGCGTGCTCTACACATAGCCTCTAGAGGAATTATTTTTGGCATAGTGATTCCTGCTCCTTCTGTCATATCGATTGCTTCCTCACCTACTCGTTTCCATTCAAAGCATTGAATCAACAAGCCCAAAGTCAAGCCCACTGTTCTTTGGGCCAAACCTGATCCAGGGCATGCTCGTCTGCCCAGGCCAAATGGAATCAGCTTGTTTGCTTCTCCTTCTTTCTCAAACCTCTCTGGCTTAAAACTTGTAGGATTGCTCCACAGTTGTGGATCTCTATGGATGGCCCATGCATTGACTAATACCATAGTGCCACGTGGAACATCATATCCTGCAACATTACAGTCATTTGAAGCCTCGTGTGGAACCAACAGTGGTGCAGCAGGATGCAATCGGAGTGTTTCAGATATAATGTTTTGCAGGTATGGTAGTTTTGAAATGTCTGGCTCATCTACTAAACGTTCTTGCCCAATCTGCGTGTCTATTTCTTTCCTTGCTCTTTCCAACACTTTAGGATTGTTTAATAAACAAGACATTGCCCATTCTAAAGTAACAGCTGATGTATCCGTTCCAGCAAGAAGCATGACCTATAAGTCGTCAAATTTAGCAAATCAAAATCAAAGTTAGACTGAATTGAATGAATGCTCACACAAGTAGGATTTTCCAGTAAACAGACTCTATGAATTATACGATGTGGGTTTACAGCTGATATAATGATTTGTAGAGCAATTCTGTCACCAACGTGGGGTCCGCACTTCCAAAATCCAATGAAACCGTTAAATAATTCCGTTTCTTGATTTACTTATATCCAATCATAAGAAAAGAAACTTGTGTGTGTGTATATATATTACGTAAACGAAAAGAACAAAGAATGCTTTTGCTTACCAAAATGAGGCCCTTAATAATTTGATCCGTGTAGTACTCAGGTTGTGATTCTTGGAGACCCAAAAGATGATCGATCATAGTGTTTGCTCTCTGCTTTGAATTTCGATGCTCATCAACGAGTCCTTGTAAGAACCCATCGAATCTTTTGGCAAAACTCTTGAGCCTGCTCTCCAAGTGATCATAATTTAACCATCTAAGTATTGGCAAGAAATCTGCTGGGTTATTTGCCCCTCCCAGCGACACCAAGTCCTTTATCATCTCTCGAAACTTTCTAGCCTCTTCCACGTCACCAACTTCATGGTCGTCTCCCCAATACCTCTTACCAGAGATCATTCTCATCATAGTGTTGAAGGTCATCTCAGAAAACCTTGACCTCATCTCCACTTTGGCGAACTCCTTTTGTGAGTCTTGAGCAAGCTTTTGCACCAGCCGCTTCATCTCGTCCCTTCGCATTTCCAAGAAATTATTCAGACGATGCGCTGAGAGCACCTCAAGCGCCGCGATGCGGCGGAGGTTTCTCCAGTGATCGCCGTAGGGAGCGAAAACTACGGTGGTGCAGTTGTAAGAGATGTACTCACCGACGAGAAAACGTGGCCGATTCGCCAGGACGATGTCGTTTTTGGTGAAGCATTCTTGGACTGCAGTAGGCGACGAGACAACAACCACGAGACGAGAGCCAAACCGAAGAGAAACGATTTGGCCATAACGCTGAGAAATCCGATGAAAGGCCTGGTGAAGCGGTTTTTTCAGTTGGAGGAGGTTGCCCAGTATGGGAAGAGAAGGTGGACCAGGTGGGATGTTTTTGAAGCTTCTATTTTGGAGGAAGAGCTTGAGGGTGAAGAGGAAAGCAAGAGAAAGAAGGGAATAATAGGACAAGATGGCGATCATGATTAATTTGTTTGGCACTTCTCCTTTGTGAACAAATTTAGTGATGCGAATGGATTTTGAGTCATGGGGACGTGTGTGTTGGTGTTATATATAGCTCCTCGTGTTGCGTTTGATCTTACGTAATGTTACGTTTCGATAAATAATAGTAGATCCTGAAGAGTTTCTTAACCCATGTGCCAATTACGTCATTCGATGCGTAATATGATAATATTTGCTGACCTTTTGCTTTCATGCTGCTCACCCGAAGCTTTACTGCTTTGATATTTCTTGTGGGATAATGCTTATCACCTAATCAATTAAAAATTGAATTCTACTACTTTGAGCTTGAAGAAATTTATACCTTACTAGCAGTATATTATTCTTCCTCCGACTAGTTTAAGTATCGAAATTTGATCTTGCTTCTCCCTCATGGCCCATGTATAGAGGACCAATAAAACATTAACTCACTAAAATAAGACTAGTGCTTGCGAAAATTAAATGGTCGTTTCCGTTGGTGAAGAGGGAGAAAATGTGTTTCGCTGGCTAAACCAGTAGATCATGAAGGAGGCACAATCGTTTCATGCTTTTCTGTGAGATGTTTAGTGATGCGAATGGATCAAAGCCATGGAGACATGTGGACTCAGGTAGGATGCTCATCAAAGTGATGAGTTCTCCTAACCCATTAGATCTGGACTATCTAGATCTAACAGTCCAAATGTGATTTTTTTATGGAAGAAAACTTATTTTAACAAGTATATAATCTAAAAATAAAATCAATCTATTAACTATCGTATTTTTAAATATTGAATTTTATATTTAGACAATCTAGATTGAATAAGTTGGGAGAGCTTATATTTTGATGAACATTTTAATCAGGTGTGGAGAGTGACGTGATGGCATATCCATGCATCTGATGAGCACATTGGTTGTTTGTGCTGCATTTGATCTTTGATTAGTCATAAGATGGTCCACATTGGGTGTGATTGAAACAACCTTTTCTACTAAACAAGACATTTAACTTAATTAACAATTACTAAACAAATAACCATGGATATAGACAATTTTTTTTTTTTCAAAAACTTTATATCACAAATTTCATATTAACACTTTAGGATCCAGGGCACAACATCGCCCACAAATCTACACATAAGACTAAGGGCACAATTATCATAAGGGTTATAACCCAGCCCACTAGTCCGCACTCTATCACATTGTAACTCTAGTACATGAATCATATTCAAACAGTTACCAAGATAAATATTCAAAATAAAATTTGAATATGTCATTATATGATGATCCTATTATGGCAATATACAAACATTAAAATTCTCAAAAGTTCCAGAGGCATACAAAGCTACTAACGCTTAAGCCTCTGCCTGCTTTCCTGAACCACCAATCTGATAAGAGGTCTCGCCTGAAAAATATTAATACCACGGGGTGAGACACTAAGTCCCCGTAACTAGAATCAATTTATAAAATATACAAGAAAGGAATGTAACTCAGAGAAGCAGGTTTATCAATAGTCATATTAAAATTTCATTAATAAAATAGTACAAATATTTTCAATAGTTGAAACCGTCCCCACTCGCCATCCTGCTCTCCCTTATTTCCTCAGGACTGGTACAGCCTATCAGTGCTAGTATACCCGGCCAAAGGTTAGCTAGTCACATCAAGATCACTGCCCCCTTCCATGTCACCACCAAATATACCGTAACAGGAAGGTGTC